>PVLA01004354.1:109064-180689 GCA_004027455.1 Hydrochoerus hydrochaeris | reverse complement strand
AATGTTTCTCTCCTTTTTTTGTGTTCCTCCCTTCTTCCATCTGTATCATCCTGAGAGATGCTTCCTGAGAGCATTTCTTTTATTACTCTACTCATATCCTGCTTTACCTGATTTAATATTTCAGTTTTGAGCTCATCTACAAGGTCCCGAAGATATCTCTTAATGTCCATTGAAGCCATGTCTGATGTTGTGTGTTTGCCACCCTCAGTTACCCTTGTTTTTCCCTCTCCTGGATCAGGGCTCTCAGGGGTCTGGGCTGGGGGTCTCCTCCTGCCTCTGTCTCCTGTCATGGCCCTGGCTTCCTCCACACAAGTTATAATTTAGGTCCCAGCCCCCTTCCCTGTTGGCCACAGTTCCTCTAAAGCACACTGGCAAGGGAACTCCACCCTCTCCTGCCTGCTCTTGTCACTGAGGTGTAAGCAGGGGCTGCTTATGCCTGTCCCTGCCCACAGGGCCAGCCAAACTTCAGGGGCCTTTCACCCAGTTAGTACGTGCTAGGTGCAGTGAATTGATTTGGGAAGGTTCACTGGGTCCTGGCCAGGGGCGTGGCCCCGTCCAAGCAAATCCCACGAATCTGCTCTGGGGAGGGAGGAACCAACTGAAGTCACTGTCACTCCCAGTTCAGGCTCCTCCTGCCCGATTCCAACACGTCACTCATTTGGTCACGCCCCTCCCACGTGGGGGGGGTCTCATTCCCAGCACTGACCTCGGATTAATGAAAGTCTCTTCACTGGCTCCGCTCTCCATTGGGCTCACCAACCCCCGACCTCAGCACTGAAGTTCTTCCTGCAAGTGGCGGCAGGAACGAGTCTGGGCAGCTTTGCCGGCTGGCATGATTCAAGCTGGTGCACACTTGCCAGGTCACCATGAAAACGCTGTGTCCCGCGATCTTCAGCTGTCTCAGTTGTAGTCCCAAAGTATTTGATGAGCTTTTTTATGTTTTAATTTCTTCCTGTGTCAAGAGGATCCATCTCCCCCTATCTGGGTCTCTCCAGGGTGCTTTATTCTGGCGTATGAGTTGTTTCTCCCGGGAGGCTTTGTATTTTGTTGCTCATTGATCGGCCATCTTGTCTTCTCTCCTTACTTTTTTTTGAGCTCTGTGGCCAATCAGCTTTATGAAGCCTTCATTTTATCTTTTTTTAAAACCTTTTTTTTTTTTTTTGGTACTGGGGATCGAACTCATGACCACATGTCTGCCAGGCAGGCACGTATGCCACTGAGCTAAATCTCCAGCCCTCCTTCATTTTATCTTTAACATCTATGTGAGTTCCTGGACTGTCTCAGCTACAAATGTGAGTTTGTTACCTGACCCCAAAGTCAAGGACAGGCTAAATTTTGGGATGAAGTCTCTTAACAACACCTTGATCACCTTTTGTGTTTTTTCTGTTTGGGTGAGGAAAGCTTTTACCCATCTCTAGAAGGTGCAGACAAACACTAACATATATCAAAGCCAATAGCTTGCTGCAATTTAGTGATGTCTATAAGCAAGTTTTCACATATTCTAGCTCCCGTTTCCGGGATACCCTGTGCAGGATGAGCGCTTGTCTTGGGTGGTTTTATATACAGATCATGCATTGTTTAGTAAGTCATGACACATAGAAATGGCAACCTAATACTGTTTTTAATGTTGTCTTTCCCATGTGAGACTCCTGACGGAATTGTTTAATGAAACTGGGGCCCAGCACATTGGGGATGGCTAACCACCCATCAGCAAATTTTTATTATTCCCCCACTTTGGATATTTTCTTAACTTCTTAGACAAACAAGGTTTTTTTTATTTGGAGTCCCTGGCAAGGGCTACTCCAGAATGAGGACTCACCTTTGTGGGGCTGCCACAGCAGCCCACTTTTTTTCCTGTCTGCATTTTGGTTTTCTCCAGCTTCTATTGTTTTAGTCCTCTGGTGTCCCCTTAGTGTATAATGGCCACTTTCCCTGGGGTCCATATTGCATCTAGCAACTGCAAAATTTTTCAGACTTTTCTTTCTTCTGCAGCTGTCAGGAGCCCAATTTTTTTATATTTGGAGTCAGTATACATGTTAACATTTTTGTCTTTTATCATCAAAAATGCCTTTGTCAGGGCTGTTAGTTTTGCCTCTTGGGCTAAGGTTCCAGAAGGTGTAGGCTGGGCCTCTACCACAGAGTCGAGTCATCACTGCATATCCTATTTGTTGGATCCCTTTTAGTCATGAAGGGGAGTTACTAATGTGACTAGGAGCAAAGTGGTCGGGTTAAGAGTGCTGTCTCTAAAGTTATGTAAAGATCATTTTAGCTATCGATGTCTTTGTTCACATGGAGTTTCACAAGTCAGAGAGATAAACAAGAGGCTACTCCTCTCTTGTTGGGCCCTTCATGTGGTTGGCAGCCTGAGTTGGGATCAGTATCTGGGCCAGCTCCAAACCCACTCGGACCCTGCAGGGCACCGCCAAGAGGCAGTGCCATTGAGGAGCTTGAGAACACCACGGTATGTGCTGCTGGGCTGTCAGTCCGAGAGGGTGGGTACGGTATCTTCTCGTTATCACCACAGCTAGCATCATAGGAGATGCATGACAAACTCAAGGAACTGAAGAATGAGTCAAAGACCACCCTCTGATAAAATCTTGCAGACTTTTTCCTGTGTTCCATTCCACTTGTTTGTACCACACGAAATATGCTTTCCCTGGCTTTTAAGACACCATTTGTGATCACCCATTTCAGCTACCAGCTGGACTCAGTTAAGGGGCACTGAGGTAGATGGTGAAGCATGATTTCTGCATGTCTGGGAGGAGGCTGGCATGTGAGACACTATCATATTCGTTCTGCTTCTCTGGCTAATGCATCATTCTTTCATGGTCCTCCACCCTCTCGTCCAGCCTTTCAGCCTTGGTATTCCTTTGGAACCTGCTTCCTCTGCTCTTCCATTGCATGATCCTGCTTCCACCCTCAGCATTCTGCTTTTCTCCTTTATTCAGTTTCCCTAAGCAACTGACCTATTCCAAGGGCTTTGATTTCCAGTTATTTGCCATTGACCCAAATCTATAGTGCCTCCTCATGCACTTCAGAAGCACACATCCAGCCTTTCCTGGACTCCAACATTGTCTTGAACTCTAAAATAGATCTGTAAGATTCATGCTGTGTTTTGTTTTGTGTCTTTTTGAGACAGGGTTTTGTTATGCAGTTCAAGCTGGACTTCAGCTCACTTTGTAGATCAGGCTGGTGTTGAACTCACAATGATCCTCCTGCCTCAGCCTCCTGAGTGCTGGGATTACAGACGTGCATCATCACACCCAGCTAGATCCATGTCCTCTTGCTGCATTCCTCTTAGAAAACAGTACCAACATCTACTCAGCTGTCAATGTGTAGTTCATCACTCAGTCCTTGCAAAACACTTTTGGCAAGAAACTAGAATACAGATCCAAAATGTTTTTGTTGCTTAGACCCTTAGGACTGCCTTGGATCTAGTTCAGGGTTCCAGCAGGCACAGTAGTATTTAGAAAATAGGGAGGATTTTATTGCTAAGGTAAGAGATGACATAAATGAATTGTTTTTGAAAATTTTAGACTCTAGACCCCCCTGTATGGAAAAGTCAGCTTCTTGTGTGGAAAAATTATTATAATAAATAAAAACAGTAGGTATTTGAAAAGGGTGCTCAAGATAATAACTAGACATATACACAGTAAGGACAAATAAAAAGGTATGTTCTCTGTTTCCTCAGTAAAGTATGTGTTAGATAACAGCCTAAGGTTTGTTTTGGTGGCTGTCCTGGTTACTTTTCTCTCATGGTTGAGACAAAATACCTGACCCCCAAAATGAAGGAAGAAAAGGTTTATTTAGATTACAGTTTGTAGAGGTTTCAGTCCATACTCCACTGGCTCCAAGGCAGGGTGGCATGGCAGAGGGGCAGCCCTTCATGGTGGCCACGAGCAACAAGAGGGAAAGGGTCACAAAAGGAAAGATCGTGCCTCCTTCCCTCCCTTATACTGTATTTGGCTCCACCCCTTTGCGGGTACAGCACTCACACTAACCAATCCCAGTGCTAGACAGAGAACCAATTACAAGTGCTACATTCAGCTGCCTCCAGGACCGTGTGAGGCTCAGGGGGCCATCCAAACACAATCCATAACACTGGCAAATATTTTTATATGGAAAAATTTTTAATTCTTCTACCTTGTCTTAAAAACTAGCTGATCCATTGGGTCTACCCGAAAAAATGCCCTTTTGCTTCATTTGAGGCCTTTTCATTACAAAGTAGAAGGAAAAATCTTGCTCAAGGTTGACTCTGATATGGTTGGTTTCCTAAAACATTCTTTGCACAGAGCAGAAACAAGACCACAGAGTTTGGTAAAGCAATTCCACTGAAGGCCAAATCCTACATTTATGCATAGAACATATGAGCTTGCTTAACGCAAAAACAAGCTGCATGGTGCACCATGTCAAATGATGAGTGACACCATCGCTCCCAGGCCAGCTTCCATGACAGAGTCTTTTACCAGGATCTGAAAGATTGGGAGACATTGGGCATGGACTGGACATAGGCTGGAGGTATTCTAGATAGAGAAAAGGGCAGAGGAAACCAAAGGTAGAATTAAAAGTAAGGTGAGATTCAACCTGACACCTCAAACAGAATTAAGTTCATTCTAAATCAGTAAACACAAGTGTGAGGGAGATTCTTCCATGTTCTAGGGCTTAGCTGGCAGCCACTGTCTCCATTATGCTCAGGACTTAGAAAGACCTGGAGTCACTCTCAAGGACCCCATGGCTGAGGGAGACTCAGAAGTGACCTTCAGGGCAACCAAAGCCCACATGCACAGCAGCCAGCACAGCCTCACAGAATGCTCCGGAATGTGAAAGCATTCTGTGTCCATGCTGTCTAACTGGAAGGTGGCTGGTACAAATGAACTTAAGTTTTATTTCACTATAATTAATTATAGATAAATAGTTACACATCACTAGCGTTACCTGTAACAGACAGTATAAACACATATCCTCAGCCAAAGCAAAAATTCTCACTTGTGTCTTCTACAAAGGGACAGTAAGTGACACCATGCATGAGATCCTTACCAACGTCTTCATAACAACTTTGACAATGCAGCTCAAAAAATTACAGACAAGCAAGGAGCAATTTGTTGAAAACAGCTCTATATAAAGAATATAGGATTCTGAAATCCACTTTGATCTATAATAAATTTAGAAACCAGCAAAGTAGGTTCCACATGGCTTCAAAATAATGCTTCATAAATAACATTTGTGTCACCAACTCTTGTTGAAAATTCAAATCATCTTGCAGAGCAAAATACAAGCAAATAAATTCAATATCCTTTTGTAGAAAACAAGCAATTTAAATCCCATGCAAGAGATTCATTCTCTATGCTGCCTACTTTGCCTTTCTACCTACAAGGAAAAAAAAAAAAAAATACATATATATATATATATATATATATATATATATATATATATATTATATCACCAAAATAATCAAGTGATAGCATGACTAATGCTGTTCTCATCCAGTGTTTTCTTTCTAATCAAACTGCTGGCTCTAATAGGAACTGAAAATAGGCTGAGGATATAGCTCAGTGCCACAATGCCTGCCTGGCAAGCATGAGGTCCTGAGTTCAATTCCTGGCACCAAAAAAAAGAAAAAAGAAACTAAAAATAACCCATAAGCCAGGAAAGAAAATTGTTAAGCAAATTATACAATATCAACTTAGCATAATTATTATTAAAATAATAATTATGACTTATACAGAAACATAAGCAATTATTTATGATGTATTGAATGAAAAGAATTAAAATGGTATATAACCTAACTTAAAACTGTATCAATTATTATACGTATATGAGATGGACAAAAAGATTCTAGACATTACTGTGATACAGCTGTAGTTTACTGCTGAATTGTAACACAATTCAAAGATATTCCACAGGAGAAACCAAAGAAAAGATAAATTCCCCTAGAAAATCTGAAGAACTTGGACCACATTTTTTAAAAGCAAAAATGGTAAGGTCAGGATTCCCTTAAGCCAATGAATAGATGTGAAGCCAGCAAAATTTCTCACTACAGCCTAAAAATGTAACCTATGGCATTCTCTAAAAAATGATAAGAACTATTGGATTTCAAAAGCTACACAGATGTAGAAAACAAATGGAGAAAATTAACATTATTGTATGGGTTGGAAAAGGTGAGAGTAATGTGTGTCCCTTATGTAGAAGCACATCTCAGCGAAATCTTTTTTGCCAAATATGTGAAATCTGTACAAGGGAAAAATGAAGAAAGAAAATACACTCACAAAACTTTGGATCTTACTGAAGGAGGAAAGAAATTTAAGAGAAGAAAATGCTGAAATACCTATGATGTTAACTCTTCCTGGCGCTCGCACATTAAAAACTTGGGGATGGAGCCAAATTTAGACTTAAACATCTCCTTCAGCTTCAGCAACCTGGAAACAAGAACAGAATATTCAGATTGTGTATCAGAAAACCATGAAGGGTCTGGGTGTGTGGTCCAGTGATAAGAGCCTCACTCACCATGCAGAAGGCCCTAGGTTTGGTCCTCAGCACTGCAACAGAAAGGAAGCAATGGAGAGAGGGAGGGAGAGGAGGAAGAAAGCAAGCCCTTAAGACAGAATTCTATCTATCTATCTATCTATCTATCTATCTATCTATCTATCTATCTCTATCTCTATCTCTCCATATAACTGTCACCACTAATTATTCCAAAACAAAGAAGAAAACAATCAAAGTCTTCCAATGACATTTACCTCAAAAACTCCAGGACAAGCTCAGGAAAAGCTGTATTGTTAGCTCCTAAAACCCTCAATAGCACAACTAAGCCCCCTAGAAAATGAAAAAGTTAAGACCTACATACCTGAGAGAAAAATCTATTTTTTTCATTTATAAAGAATGCATCACTCCCAGCACTCAGGAGGCTGAGGCAGGGGGTTCATTGCAAGTTGGAGACCAGCCTGGGCTACAAAGTGAGCCCAAGGCCAGCCTGAACCACATAGTGGGACCCTATCTCAAAAAAAAAAAAAGAAGAAGAAGAATGCATCCCTGTATAATTTTTTAGTAAAGGATACGATGGGAATGAATGAAGACCCACCCTTACGAACTGTGGCCTCATCTTAACTCGATCACATCTGCAAGGATGCTAATCAGAGTGCAGCCACAGGAAGGCTCCAGGTGGATGTGAACTGGGGGGAGCAGGGTCTCCAGCATTCAAGCCCACACAAGAAGTCAAAAGAAACTAGGCTGGGTATTAGGAGACCACAGCAGTAATTCTACTGGGGACCCTAATTCAACACCAAAATTCAGCAAATCAGTTTCCCTTGGCCTATGTTTCCTAAAATTCCAGAAATTGAGTTAGATATTCTGATTACGTCCCTTTCAGGTCCAAACTTCTAACAATAGATGCAATAATTTAGTACTATCAAATCATCTCAGGACAGCTCTGCAACTCCCATTGCTTAGATTGCGGGACTACAATACCCCTGCGTGGTATAATATCTGAGCAACAATACCAAGACAGTACACATTTGTTAAAGCCAATCATAGTCAGGAGATAAGTAATTAACTAGTCTTAGGGGGTAATTAGTTGTAAGAAATGGAAACACACACAAAAAAAGAGTTCAAGATTTATTCTAATGATAAAATGTACTATAATGATAAAAGATACATTGGATCTGGTCCAAAATCTCTCATACCAGCCTGCTGGAAATCAGGTCATCAGCAGCAACCCTGCTTATGTTGGCATCTCTGCCTGTCCAGTTTGCTACTGCATTCTCTCATCCCTCCAAAAGAACAAGAGTTACCTTCAGTTTTGTGAGCCTATGACTAGACCGTAAAGACACAGTCCCATACTACCATGTTACACAGCTCTGGACCGTTTAGTTCAAATCATCAGAAGGTATAAGATGTTTCACCGAGTTTAGGTCTGATACCCTTCCTGGCGCAGTCACGAGTGGGCAAGAGGGTACAGTCATTTGGTACGAATAGTGTCACTTATAGTTACATGTATGATCACCAGAAGCCACTTCTCCAGTCCAGGGTATAAAAGACAACACAAGGTCTCAGCAGGAGACAGTAAATGCTATCTCTAACACATCATTCAAGAAACATTTCCTGGACTACCAGGTAGATGCAGGCAATAGCAGCTGGCCACGTCTGAGTCTCCCATTATAAACAGAAAATAAGAAATGTTACATTGCCTATCAGGAGAAAAAAGAGAGACCAGAGAGAGCTACTGGAACAAGAACTTGAGTTAAAGAGAAGAGATCCAGGCTGGGAGTGGTGGCTCACGCCTGTAATCCCAGCACTCGGGAGGCTGAGGCAGGAGGATCATTGAGAGTTCGAGACCAGCCTGGGATACAAAGTGAGCTCAAGCCCAGCCTGAACTGCATAGCGAGAACCTGTCTCAAAAAGACAAAAAAAAAAAAGAGAGAGAAGAGATCCAGCAACACAAAGAATAATCTAACACCACCACCAGAAAGAAAAATCCGGTACTTAAACATGGAAGCTGGGTGTGGTGGTGCACACCTATAATCCCAGCTCTAGGGAGACTGAGGCAGTTCAAGGCCAGCCTGCACTGCATAATGAGTCCTTGCCTCAAAAATCAAAATTAAAAACAAAGAAAGAAAATGGGAGGTGGAAAGAATATAAAGATGAAAAGCAGAATAAGCTTAATGGTTGCTAAATAGGCAATATTTAAAAGTTAAAGAATAAATTAAAAACTGACAAAGCAGTAATGTGTTTTAAAGATATGAGCACAGACATATATGTAAGTATGTTATTAAAACAAAAGAAAGACTGACTGACTCATGGGATAGAAAGCCAGGACCTGTGCACTCAGATAGAACTGGGCTTAATTAAATCTCTTTTCTATGTTTAATGAAATCAGAATGAAAGGATTTTGCCCTAGAATAAGTTACACGATATTACAACAGTGGAGGCAGATCAAAGATGTTTACCCTGAGGCCACTCCCTCCTTCCCATATGACAACTTCCTTTTTCCTTTTCCAGTGGCGCAAGAAAGGTCCCAATCAGTGTCATCTTTGCTCACCCTAAGTGCCACCCCCAGTCAGGACACATATGTGTGTATATATATATATATATATATATATATATATATATATATATCCCATGCCCGTCTGGTCAGAGAAATGCCAGGCTTCTATAGTCATGGAGTTCTCTCCACGTCCTCGGAATAAAGGCTATTTTTTATTTTACATTTTCTCTCTTATTGCACCAAAAACCTAACACAGACAAGAGAAAGAAACAAAAGGAATATTTATAGGAAAGGAAGAGGTCACATTATCATTATTTGCAGATGACATGATCAACTATGGAGAAGAATTTTAAAGAATTAGAATAGTTTCCTAGAATTAATAACCAAATTCAGTAGTACAGTAGAATACAAAATCAACACAAAAAAACCAAAGGTATTACTGTATACCAATAATAAACTCATCAAGAAAGAAATTAGGGAAACATTCGAGCATGAGGTTGTGAGTTTGATCCCTCGATACAAAAAAGAAAAAAAAAGAAATTAGGGAAACAACACTTTTCAGAATACACCAAGAAAAGTTCAGTACTTAGGAATTAACCTAACCAAAAAAGTGATAGGGTTCTGAGAAAAGACCATTGATGAGGACATCAGGAAGCTGAAAGATCCCTTGTTCATGTGTAATCAGGACTAACAGGGTCAGCACAACCAGACTTCCAAAACTGATACCCAGATTTTATGCAATCCAAATCAACGTATCAATAGTATCCATCACAAAACTAGAAAAAAATCCTAAAGTTCATGTGGAACCAGAAAAGACCTAAAATGGCAAAAGCAAGCCTAGTCAACAAGAGCAAGGCATCAGGCACTACAATACTGGACTTCAGCTTATGCTAAAAAAACTACAAAGATGAGCCAGGTGTGGTGGCTCACGCCTGTAATCCCAACATTTGGGAGGCTGAGGCAGGAGGATCTTGTGAGTTCGAGACCAGCCTGGGCTACAAGGTGAGCTCAAGCCCAGCCTGAACTGCATAGTGAGACCCTGTCTCAAAAAGCCATAAAAAGAGGGGGGGGAGGGCTGGGGATTTAGCTCAGCAGCATGAGCACCTGCCTTGCAGGCGCACAGTCTGAGTTCCATCCCCAGTACCAAAAAAAAAAAAAAAAAAAGCTACAAAGATGAAAACAGTACGGTAACTGGGCATGGTGGCAGACTCCCAAAATCTCAGCACTCAGGAGGCTGAGGCAGGAAGATTGCTGCAAGTTCAAGGCCAGCCTGGGCTATACAATAAAGACCTATCCAGGAGAGGAAAACAAAAAAGGCATGATAATGCATGGGCAAAATAAATACATGAATGAATGAATACAAACATGTACCATAAAGGATAAACTTAAATCATCTGTAGAAAAATGGATATACTCAAGACTATTTTGAATGAAATAAATCAGACACATGAGATTAAATATTGCATAGTTTCTATTGTGTGAAAACCCAAACATAGATAAAGAAAACAAAAAAAAAAGATAAGAGGAAAAGAAAAAAAGTCCCCTAGAAGAGTTCTTGGTTTATTAATCAAAACATCTGTGTCATAAGATTTTTGTAGTATTTGGCAGCTTTTTAAAAGGATATAGACTTCACTAACTGGGCTTCTCTGTCTGGTCCTGGTAGCACACACCTGTAAACCCACCACTCAGGAGGCTGAGGTGGGAGGAGCACAGCTAATCCAGGGCCAGCCTGGGCTAACTAGTGAGTTCAAGGCCCACCTGAACCACAAGGTGAAACCCTATCTCCAAAAACAAACTATGACAACAAAAAAGACTTTGTGTGTTTTTGTCAAGTAAATAAACCTTTGCATGTGAAAAACAAAAATAAACACATCTCTGATTAATAAAAACAAATCATGAATAATATTCATTCCAAAATTGTTTCCAATTGTAAAATACTAGAAACAACCTAAATACTCTAACATAGGAAGGCATTTTGTAGAAATTATGGTCTATTATAAAACATAGGGATAAAACCACAACAAAGAATATAGTTTGTAGAAATCCCTATCAAGTGATTTCCAGAATATTCTGTGAAAAGAAAACGGTGAAGTGCTTTATCTGCTGAGATGGCCTGGAATGGTTATTCCAGTAGCCAAGAGTATGACTGGTCCACAGATCTCCAAACCAGGGATCCTCAGATAGCCAGGCGTGGCGCCGGGGCGGGAGGAGAGGCCTACTTCATAAACCTGGGCAGTCGCGCTGGGCCGCATGAGTCAGAGGGACATGGGCCCCACCAGAGGAGATTCCCATCCCCCAAATACTGGACAGTTGAGCACCAAAGTCATAGTAAGAGTAACGGATTACAAACCAGTGAATAAAAGTAATATCTGAGTCCATACTGGTGTAAGTAAATGGAAGGAAGAAAAAGTTCTCCTTTATAGTAAACATAAAAGGTACCAGAAGCCAGGCATAATGGCACACACCTATAACCCCAGCACTCGGGAGGCTGAGGCAGGAGGATCATTGCAAGTTTGAGACCAGCCTGGGCTACAAAGTGAGCTTAAGGCCTGCCTGACCTGCATAGTATCCCAAAAAGACAAAAAAATTTAAGAAGTAAAAGGTACTGGAAAATCCCAAAAGAGTAATCAGCACACTAATCTCTCCTTCAAGCAAAACTCACCAGGGCATGCAAAAACCAGCAATATCCTTACAGCAATTTTTAGCCCTAGTGGTGTGGCTTAAATCTAGAGCCTCACACACTGGCAAGCATTCTACCACTGAGCCCTGTCAAAGCCCTAAAAGATACTCAATGACAGAAAGGAAAATATGAATTTTACAAGGGAAAAACCAGGCAAACACCTCCTGTATCGAGCAGTCCAGCTCACCAGCACTGCTAATGGGGAAATAGATGGGGCGAATAGATAATGTGTGCCTCTTAATATGATGTATTGAGAACACAAAATCACTCTGTAGTAATCCTACCCAAACTGCATCGACTGAGTGTGATCATGAAGAAGCAGACAAACTTTCTTAAAAGAGAAATTGTTAAAAGTACAGTCATGATTCATACAGATAGACAGACCGGGTGTGGTGGCTCACGCCTGTAATCCCAGCACTTGGGAGGCTGAGGCAGGAGGATCATTGTGAGTTCAAGACCAGCCTGGGCTACAAAGTGAGCTTAAGGCCAGCCTGAACGGCATAGCGAGACCCTGTCTCAAAAAGACAAAAAAAAAAAAAAAAAGAAAGAAAATGAACTTATGCTGAAGGTTCTATCACAGTAGTAACAGAACTAACAAGATGTGATGATGACCAATTAGATAGAGAATCCAAAGCATTACCAATAGGCAGTCAAATGGAATAGCTGATGTGCACTTAAAAATAGTACTAAAGGCCAGGCATGGTGATGCACATCTGTAATCCCACCACTCAGAAGGCTGAGACAGGAGGATTGCTGTGAGTTTGAGGTCAGCCTGGGTTACATAGTGAGTTCAAACCAGACTGAACTGGATAGCAAGATCCTGTCTCAAAAAGAAAGAAAAAAGAAAGAAAGAAAGAAAGAAAGAAAGAAAGAAAGAAAGAAAGAAAGAGAAAAGAAAAAGAAAAATAGATAATAAAAACTGGAAAACTTGTTATTACCCAGGTAGTAACAATAAATTTGCCTTCTGCCTGAATGTCCTAGGGACAAGAATCATTTGCATGGCTACTGGCCATGCACAGTAAAGGTCTCAAAGCCAAATCAGAAAACCTGCAAAGGTATTCAAGACAGCATCTGCTTCTTCTTTGGAAATAATCAATAATCTTTCAGTTTATTTCCAAGTTTTTCACAACTTTTCCCTATAACCCACACTGAGAAATATTCCATAAAATAACTGGCCTTGACCCAATGTGGCTCCTGAGGTTCTTGGGGTTAAGAACCAGCGAGAGGATGAGAAAAATAAAAGACAAAGCTGGGGTCAGGTGCAGCCCTTATCCTCCTGATGGGAGGAAAGGAACTGCTCAACCACTATAGTGCCTTTATATACTGGGAAAGATGTCAATTTCAGCCCCTCTGCCTAGCAACCCATTGCTTGGCAGGCCTGGGCCCTTGCCTTGTTGGTGCTGGAACAACTTGTTTACACAGCTTGTTTTGGTCTTTCTTTCTGTTTTTTTCTGGCTTGTTGCTTTAGCCCCACACATGTGATCAATCTCCAGCTTCAACGGCTCCCAACATACATATGCTTTCCAGTCCTCTCTCTCTCTCTCTCTCTCTCTCTCTCTCTCTCTCTCTCTCTCTCTCTCTCCTCCCCCCTTTTTATTTTTTTGAGACAGGGTCTTGCTATGTAGTTCAGGCTACCAAATGGTCTCAGACTCATGGTGAGCCTCAGCCTCTCAAGAGCTGGAATTATAAGTGTGTGCCACCATGCTTGGTTTTACCGCTCTTTTTACCTCTTTAATAAGACAAAACTTTCATCGTACAAAATCCTCTTGAAGTGCGTTCGTAAACTATATAGGAATCCAAGCAGACAAATTGATAAATTTGGAATTTAGTTGAGCTCAGCAACCACTCATGTAAGACCCCTTTCAGAGTCTCACCAAATGGCCATGAACTGGAAAATTACAAAAGTTTTAAATAGAGAACCACAAAAAGACATCCTGTTGGAAAACAATTTAGCTAGAATCTTACATTAATTTTTGGTTGACACCTGTATCCTGCTTCTTTGGTTGAGCAGGTTAATTTTTCTCCTGTGGGTACAGCTCATTCTGCTTTTCTCAAAACCAGTCACTGTGAATTTGTGGTCCCCAGCAATGGAGTAGAGCTGTTTAACTCATGTGAGCCAAGAAGCAGAGAGAGAGTGGGGAAAGAGCCAGCAAGGAAGGGGACTTATACCCTTAGTGATTTTTCATTTTCCTGGGTCAAATACAGGGCACTAGTTAAATGCAGGGCTCAAGATGGCATCAGTTATGCCAAGCTACAACATTTCTCATATAAAAATATCCTTTCTATTCATAGCCTTTTTAATTTTTTTTATTTACTATAAATGTTTTAGTGCCAGGTATGGTGATGCACACCTATAATTCCAGCACTTGGGAGGCTGAGGCAGGAGGATCATTGTAAATGCAAAACCAGCCTGGGCCGCAATACACTGCCTGGTAGGGTGAGAAGCAAAGCTAACAACTGGGTCACCTGGAATCTTAGAGGTCAACCTAGACAATCAGAAAAAATGTGGGTGTCTAGAATGGGCAGTGAGGATGATGGGAAATAGTACAGGCCTCCAAGATGGATGTGTTATCTATTTGACTGCAATAACAAAGTTTATGAGAAAGTCAACTTAAAGGAAGAAAGGCTTATTTTGACTCTCAGTGTCAGAGATCTCAGTCCGTGGTGAGCTGGTTCTGCAGCTGTGAGATAGCCAAAGAGTGGGAGGGAGTATCTGGAACCTGGCCAAGAGTCTCACTTGTCAATATCAGGAATCCAATCAAAAGTCCAGATTGTCAGTCTAAAGAGTGTCACAAGAAAAATAAAAAACAGAGACAAGTATTGTATTCCAACAATGGCTGGGAAGTCAATGTCCTGGATCCAACCTATTCACTCCCAAAACAGCCACTGTCTATTTGGCCTATACAGTGATAGGTGGGGCTAGCAAAGGATCACAGTTCGTCCCAAGATTGCAACTCCAGAGTGCATAAATAATCTTATGTTTGAAGTATTTTGACCAGAGTATAATCCTGTGATGATTTAAGAAGGTGTAGATGATCTTATGCTTAGAAGTATCTTGTCCTTGAATATAATCCTGAGATAATTTAAGAAAACACAGATGATTTTATGCTTGGAAGAGTCAATGGGAAATCCCAGATGGGTGGTATCAACAACAATCCAATCCTTCCTTTCATCCCACAGAGAAATATGCAAAACCAGTCACTGTGAATTTGTGGTCCCCAACAATGGAGTAGAGCTGTTTAACTCATGTGAGCCAAGAAGCAGAGAGAGAATGGAGAAAGAGCCAGCAAGGAAGGGGCCAGGAACATCATATACCTCAGAGCCATTCTCAGCATGACTTCATCCGATTAGACCTCACCTCCTGGTAAACTCAGAGAGCTAGGAACTTGATCAATGGATTAATCCTTTAATAGAATTAGCTCCCTCATTATCAAAATGTCAGGACATCAGTTCTCAGGGAAATTCCAGGTTTTCGGCATCCTAAAGAAAAAATTGGACAAGACACACAGGCGGCACAAGGTACATTTATTGAAGGAGGAAAAGAAGTAAGCTCTGCAAGGTAAGAGTGATCAGCATACTCACGCGGTCCCAATAATAAGGGAAAATAATCTTTTGTGTCCAAAATTCCCAGACTGACTTCTTCCTCATACAAATAAGGCACTGAGATAGTAGACCTATCAAAAAACTCACATGACCTGGTGCCAGATTTAAACTGCCCTATCAAAAGATTCACTTGACTTCCTGCCAGATGTAAATGAACTGAAAATAGCATTTTTCTGATTAGATCTATGTAACAAGTTCAGGAACTGTGGGGTCTTTTTGGGGGAGGAGGTTTGAAAAATAATCTATTTAACTGATTTCTTTTTGTGCATGCTTGTTTTTGTTCTGTTTTGTTTTTGAAACAGAGTCTTGTTTCTGAGTTCAGGCTGATCTGGACTCACTATGTAGCCCAGGCTGGCTTCAAACTCACAGTGATCCTCCTGCCTCAGCCTACTGAGTGCTTGGGTTACAAACACATACCACCAAGCCCAGTGTAATTGACTTCTTTCTTGAGACAGGGTCTCACTTTGTATGTAGTCCCAGCAATCTTCCTGCCTCCGCCTCACAAGTGCTGAGATTATGATAAGCATGTGCCACCACCCTTGGCACATAGTCACTTTGGATCCTGTGTTCTGTGCATGTTCTGAGTTTTTAGGATTTTGAGATATTCTGCCCAGCTGTTTTTTCAGATTGTCCCACCCCTAATTTCCTAGCTCTCAATCACATCCTAAAAGCCCCATCTAAGAACACAACTGCCTTAGAGTCCAAGCCAACAACACATGAGCTCTGGGGGACATAATCAAGTCCAAGCAACAGGCATGGATATAGGTTCACAGAGGGGCTCTGTTTCTTCTGGAGCCCAATTCCCTTATCTGTAATATGAAATGATCAGATTTATCATGGTAGCTCCAGGCAGTACTTCCTAGACACCTCTTCAGGAAAGCTTAGCAATTCTTGACGACTGGCTGGAGAAAACTGGCTCACCCAAAGTCAGATCTCCTTCCTGGGCAGCCCGCAGCAAATCACAGATTACCAAGAAGTCAAAGCCCAGTCCCTCCCTCAAATTGGGACAACTGAAGGATCACCCAGCACCAGAGGTCTGTTGGGTTGAGGTGGGTGTGGGCTGAAGCTTTCAATGGTCTGGATCACAGCCTGCATTGCCCTCTCACCAATCCCGCCCCTCACCTTCCACAGCATGGAATCTGTAGATATTAGCCTCTGTTTCTAACTGCTTCCTGAGGAGCCCACATTGCAACATCTGTCCCAACCAGTTGTGAGCTTCCATAAACTGATACACACAGCCAATGGCCAAGCTCCCCTGCACCTCAGTCTAATCCATTTAACCCAGGATGCAGCCAGGAAAAACCTGTAACACACATACAGTAGCTTCTTCTTTAGGTGGAATCTTCTTCTTCAGGGAAAGAGAAAGAAAGGGAGTGAGAGAAAGAAAAAAAGTATAAGCTGGGCATAGAGATGCAACCCGGTCATCCCAGCACCCTAAGAGGCAGAGGCAGGAAGTTGTAAGTTCAGGCCAGCCTGGGAAACTTAACAAGACCCATCTCAAGACCCATCTCAAATTAAAAATAAAAAGTTCTGAGGATATATCTCAGTGCTACTACATCCACAAAAAAAAAAACAGTACCGCAAAGAAACAGAGACAGAAGACAGAGACAGAAGTAGAAAAGGAGGAGAAGGAAGAGGAGGAAAAAGGAGAAAAGGAAGAAAATGGTGTGAAATCTGTTCTCTGGCTCCTCCTCCAAGCCTATGGCACTTTGTCATGAGGAAATAGAAAAAAGTGCCCTATACTCCCCAAGAGGTACTTTTTGTCACTGGGCTCCATCTGAGAAAGTGTCTGAGATTGAAATAAGGAATCTGAGCCACTCTTTTGTGGAATTAAATTTGGAAGTTCTGAAAGAGTTTTGCCCTAGATAAATTATAGGACATGGCAGTGGAAGGCCAAATCAGAGATGTTTACCCTAGGTCACTTCCTCCTTCCCCCACTACAGCTTCCTTTTTCCTTTCCCAGTGCGGGAAGAAAATTCCAATCAGCTCCTCACGCATCATCGTCAATGCCCACCCTAAGCATCACCTCTGATTAAAGGTTACATACACCCCATACCCGATATCCAGGCAGAGGAAAACCCAGACCACTGCCAGTTATGGGCCCCTATTCCAAGTGTCCTTGGAATAAAGGCCACTTTTACGTTCCTTATATTCTGCTCCCTTATCTTGCTGAAAAACTCTAACAGGTTTCTGTCACACAAAAAGAGTTTTCAACCAGACATGGTAAGTGGTGATCCCACTTTCAGAGGGTGAGGCAGAATTGCAGTGAGATCAAGGCCAGCCTGAACTACAAAACAAGAGCCTGTTTCAAAAAAAAAAAAAGAAAGAAAGAAAGAAACTCAGTTGTGATGGCACACACCTGTAATCCCAGCACTCGGGAGGTTGAGGCAAGAGAATTGCTGGAAGTTTGACACCAGCCTGCAATACAAAGTCAGACTACATAGTGAGTTCAAGGCCAGTTCAAACTGCATAGTGAGACTGTCTCAAAAACAAAACACAACATTTTTAAGATGCATCAATAAGCACAGGAAGGGTTTATTGGGAAGAAATTTTAGAACACATTTAAGAGTGAGCTCATGTGCTCAGAGATATGGGATACATTATCTCCTGGAACAAGGAACGTTTATACTTTCTTTTGTCTTTTTGAGACAGAGTTTCAATATGCAGTTCAGGCTGGCCTTGAAATCAAGGCCCAGTTTGCCTTGAACTTGCAGCGATTCTCTTGCCTCAGCCTCCTAAATGCTGGGATTATGGGCATGTGCCACCACACTCAGCCTGTGCTTTTCTTGAAAAGGTGAAAAACACAGGAAAATGTGGCCCAGCCCCTAGAAGGGCACTAGCCTCTTCTACAGGTGTGGGCACAGTTTTTTGTCTTAGTTTTAGCTTTTTTTTTTAAATAGGTAATTTAAATATTCTTTGGATTCTCTTGACCTACTCCTTTATTTTAGAATCAAATCCCTGCTTTCTCAAGCCATAGTATACTTACGGTTGAGGGGGGTGTGGGCTGAAGCTTTCAGGGGTCTGCATCACAGCCCGCACCGTCCTCTCACCAATCCCACCCCTCACCCCTCCATATCATACTTACAGTATTTCTGAGGAATTTTAGGCATGATGGATCTGGTAGGGAAGAAACCTAAATGTACTCTTCCCCAAATGCTCATGGATGGCTTTAAATAATGTTGGCTGGGTCTTAGAAGTTGCAGTCTTCTTAAAAAAGTACACTTTTTAGTTATGATTTCCCTGTCTCCTTTTTACCTGTCTTTTATTTCTTCTATCCTACCTCGTTTTTTAGTTTTCTTCTGTGGCTTCCCCAGATGCTTTGTGGCCAGTGCATCAAGCACCCAACATGGGCTCGTTTTACTTAGACTGTAGCAGGCTTCAGTCTTGGACCTGCCCCAGATAACTGCCCTGCAGCACCTCTAGATGACTCTTGTCACTCGGTGGTCTTCCTCAGTTAAGTCCTTAAGGGTCCCCTCCTCGTGACCAATCAGAATTTCTGACACTATCCATATACAAGCCCACCTTATTGTTCCCATATAAACAATTTCCTATACCCTTAGTGGGTTCATTCCATGTGTTGTTTCTCTTTATGCTGAAGCAGAATTCCCCCAATTCTGCCTTAAAAGAAAAAATTCTTCTGGATGGTATTTTTGCCTATTCATGATTTCTAGCTCCAGTATAGAGCATACTGAGCTGGTATGCTACGAGCTGCTAACACCAAAGATCACTGGCAGCTGAGACTAGTAACACCAAAGGCATCTAGCAGTCAGAGAACTACAGGAGAGCAACTAAGAATTGCAAGATCTGCCTTCTACAGTGGCCAGGAGAATTCTCAAGGCCTGCTAGTAGCTATTGGCTCTAAATGGCAAGAAAGACTGCTAACACTAAAAGAGCAGATAGCCACCGGCATTCAAAGTCCAGAATTGTTAACACTAAAAGAACTACACTTTGCCAGCTGTTATGGTTTATGTCAGTGGCCCTCCTAAATCTCATGCAATCGTGGATGCATGAATCTAGTGTTTGTGATTGGTTCATCACTTAGCACTCAGATTGGTGGTGTGAGTGCTACACCCACCCAAGGGTGGAGCCAGCATACAGTATAATAGCAGGAAGATGTGTCTTTCTCTTTTTCTGGTTTGCACTTGCTGTTTCCTGTGCCCCCTCCATGCCACCCTGACATTTGGAGTCAGCTAAATATGGGCTAAAATCTCCAACCTGTAAGAAATAACCTTTCCCTTCCCTAACTTTGGGCGTAAGGTATTTTGTCTCAACAATCAGAGAGAAAAGTAACCAAGGCACCAGCTCATGATTTCTATACCAACTAAGTGAGAACCTTCAGCCAATTGATGACATTTTAAAAGCCCATATAGGAGCCCTGCCCTTTAGAAGACCCTGAAGAGGAGGGTGGACAGTGGCGACAGTTATAAATTTATCAAGAATTGGTGCCATTTGTTTTCTATCTTATAAGCAGCTAAGAATCCACGTTACCTGGAAACAACACTAGCCCTAGAAAATCCATGCACCCACAGTGCTTTAAGTATTAAAATGTCATACAAAGCAGATATGGTGGTGCATGCTTGTTATCCCAGCATTGAGAAGGCTGAGGCAGGAGGATCTCTGTGAGTTCAAGACCAGCCTAGGATACAAAGTGAGTTCAAGGCCAATCTGAACTGCATAGTGAAACCCTGTCTCAAAAAGACCAAAAAAAATAAATAAATAAAACAAAAAACCACATACACACAAGCAATGGGAGGGATGCTCTGGATTTAAACTAGGGTCTTTGCACTGAACTACATCCTCAACCCCTTTCTTATGTTTTATTTTGAGGCAGGCTCTCACTAATTTGCTAAATCTTCCAGGCCAGTTTTGCAATTATGCACCTCCTGTCAGATATTATAGTGACCAGTGATCTTTTTTCAGGCCCTTACTGTCCTGTTTGAAGAATTGGAGAGCAAATGAAATATGTAAACACTTAACATTTATTAGAAGTAAAATAGGAAGATAAGAAATGCTCCAAAGAAGTGCCCTAAAGAAAAGAGAAGGGAAAAATATGTCCTGCATGCAGGATGGGCCACTGCAAGAGTGAAAAAACAATGACCGCACAGCCAGTGGATGCCACCTTTTACATCTTCCTCCTGACGTTAGACCTGGGCTGTCCCATGCAGCGCTCTGCACATGCATCCCAGCTGTGACAGACAGGTCTCTGCAATTAACAGTTCACACAGATTGTCTAGCCACTTTGCCATGCTGTAATCTCCTGCCTCAGCCTCCCAGAATGCTGGTATTACAGGCATATATCACCATTCCTGGTTTCAGACAAGTAATTTAAAAAAAAAAAAAAACTCTTTGCTGGGCTGGGGATTTAGCTCAGCGGCATAAACACCTGCTTTGCAAGCACATGATTGTGAGTTCAATCCCTGGTACCAAAAAAAAAAAAAAAATAAGGTTCACAAAAAAACTCTTTACTGAAGTATAAGATACGAAAAGGCCTCCTGTCCCCTCTACACACACACACACAAACACACACACACACACCGACCCAGTGGCAATGAGCAATCCTGGAACTCCTGTGACTATGGCATTGGGAATGGTGGCTGCAGGCAGATGCCACAGGGATGCTGCGAACAGAACCAGCTCCACTTTCAGTGAGTAAATTTACAGAGAAACAGGAATGGATAACAACAGAAAATAGTACTGAAACAGTGGGAGTCAGCAATTTTTCACAGGATGATTTGAGGGATATTTACTATAGTCTGCCTGAAGGTAGGACAAGATTGAAAACTCAAGATGAATTTGGTGCTTTGGAAAATGTGAAAGCTGCCTGTGAACTCTCCTCTCCTCTTATTAGGAGAAAAAACTGAGGGTGACAAAGCACTTACAGAAAATCCAGGGCTTGTCCAGAAGTCCTGTTATGGAGATGGGTGACTGATGAAGAGGACACTGCGTGGCCCGCTGAACTAGGTGGTTTCAAGAGCACGAGAGTATATGAGAACACCTGCAGCGACTGAGGAGTGAAGTTTCACCCCTAAATAAACTAGTGTGAAATCACATACTCCAACATGGTTGTCTTCTATTAGTGGAAGGTACAAGTTTTATTTTTTTATTTTTATTTATTTATTTTGCTTTGAAGGTAAGTAAAATACAGCAGAAAAAGAAAGGACAAAGCCAACTGAGGCAGTGCAGTGAAATTGGCACAGAGTCTCACAGCAGGCCATGGGGGCAACAGCAAAAGGCATGAGTATATCTGGTTTTCTTCACAATAGTTGTTCCTTCAATCAGGCAGAGCAATATTGAAGGAAATACCAAAATTACAAGAACAGAATATTGAATAGAGCAACACCATTGAGCAAAACAGAGATAAAAATATTTGCCTTCAAAGAGATGGCAGAAGAAAATCCCCCTTATTTGCTAATTCGCACATATTCAAACTTGCAAGACATGCTCAGATCTCTGGCTCTCACTCCCCAGGCAGGGAGGGCAATGGATGTTTGATTCTTAGGCCATGCCCCGGTAGGCACACAGCTGCCCACCAGAGAGGTGAACTGGCTGCACATTTTCCCAGCGCCCCAAGGCCCAACATGGTGCGTGGCTGATCTCAGGAAACGCTGATATGGTTCTCGCCCTGGGGCGGCTGCGGCTTGCCAGGCCACAGCCACTTACCAGAACGGCATGCTTGCAGCCGCCTTGAAGGTACAAGTTTTAAAATACAAATTTAGCCAGGTATGGTGGATTACAGCCATTCCTGTAGTGCCAGCATTTGGGAGACTGAGGCGGGAGGATCACTAAGAGTTTGAGGCCAACCTGGGCTACACAGGTTGTCTCAAAAAAAAAAAATTAGCAAAAATATAATGATAGAAAAGGAATCACTCTTAACCTGCCCCTGAAAGAAAATACAGTACCCATAACTTTCTAATGACTGCAGATAAACATAATGTATATACTTTTCATATGCAATTGCAAGCAGAAACACCAAAACAAGACACAGGATTGGAGTCAGATTTATTTTACAATGATGGGCACAGACAGGGAACCAATTGTTCCTCAAAATGTCAGACCTCAAAGGGCCAGGGAGGGAGGCTTTAAGGGGTTGCAAAGGGAATACAGGGCTAGGGACATAGATTAGTATCACAGTGCCTGCCTCAAAAGCAAAGGTCCTGAGTTCGGTTCCCTGCACAAAAAGTGAGGAAGGGGGAAGCACAGAGATAGAATTCTTCACTGTCTTTGATTGTTTCTTACAGTATGTGTCACAGTGACCAGCCAGTTTCTAGGAGACAGTAGTTAAAGGAACTATTACCTACTAACAGACTGGCTGGGGGGTATTTTCTGCTACAATATACCTTATGATTTTTAGACTAGGCTGTAGATTCTGATATTTAGGATTCATGAATTTATCCATGGTAAAATTTAGGCACAGCAGAGCTTGGTGGTGCTCTCCTGTAATCCCAGCATTTGAGAGGCTGAAGCAGGAGGATCACTGTAAATTTGAGGCCAGGCTGGGCTGTATAGTGAGTTCAAGCTCACCCCAGATCACAACAACAAAAAAAAACTTTGTTACAAAAATTATGCAATTCAAGGATAACATTGTTATCATAATATATAATACTGCAACTTGCTTACATTCCTCCCTCATTTTGAGCCAAATACTTAAATGATCTTCTTGGAAATAACTAAGAGTGAAGGAAAGTGTCAGTTGCAGCTGTACAATGTCAGAGGAAGAACAACATTTTTTTTTGATAGGTTTATCTATGCCTTTCAATCTGGCCTTGATCTCATTGTGTAGCCCAGACTGCCCTTGAACTCTTGATATCCTCCTGCCTCAGCCTCCCCAGTGCTGAGATTACAGGTGTGCACCACTATGCCCTGGTTAAGAACAATACTTTCCTAATTTTACAATACACTGCATTTGCTGGTGCTGTTTTTACTCAGTGAAGCAACAGCTTTGCAGCATGATAAGAATAAATAAAATATTCAACTTCTTTGGAAATAAAAAAAAGGCCTGCTGAATTTTAAAACTGGACCAGTACCCTAGAAATCATGCATTTATAACCTGTTTACTTAAGCCTATCTCTTCTCTCAGCCTTTCCCTTTTGTTGTCTGCTCCTCCCTAATCCTTTTTGCTGAAGAGAAGCCTTTCCTCAACATTCATGTTATGTTCCAGGTAGATACACCTTTGGATAATGAAGCTCTCTCCCAGTGCATGGATTTCTTTTCTTTTCTTTTCTTTTCTTTTCTTTTCTTTTCTTTTCTTTTCTTTTCTTTTCTTTTTTTGTCTTTTTGAGACAGGGTCTCGCTATGCAGTTCAAGCTGGCCTTGAGCTTACTTTGTAGCCCAGGCTGGTCTCAAAATCACAATGATCCTCCTGCCCAAGTCTCCCGAGTACTGGGATTACAGGCATGAGCCACCACACCTGGCTAAGTGCATGGATTTCTTAGCCAATCTCTGTAATCCCTTTTTCTCCTATAAAAGCTCTTCATTGATAGAGCCCAGGCAGGGGCATTACCAATTCAAATGAGCCCATCTTAGAGAAATGTAGGTTTCATTTTACTTAGGTCATGACCAGTCCCCCAAGGATGTGTCAGTAGGTCACAGAGGACACATCAAGTCACAAACCTGCCTTTTCTCCAGCCCACCCCCTCAGAAGCCTGCCAAAAGAGACAGAAGTCCCTCTCAGGTTTGGCAATAAACCTGCTTGCTGAGCTATGTCCCATTTTTCCCACTCATTCATGGCCCCAGAATGGTGGCATATGCCTGTATTCCTGGCAATCTAGGAGGCTGAGGCAGTGACGTGCTCAAGCTTGACCTTAGTGGTTTTAAGGCCTTGTCTTAAAATATTTAAAAATGTAAAAAAGTGGGAGATGGAGGTGGAAATGTAGTTCAGTACAAAGGCCATAGCTTCAATCCTTATTGTGGGGAAAAAAAAAAAGTTCTTCAAGCCCTGAAACCACCTAAGAGATATGAAGCAGAAAGTTTCCTGTCTTCAGGGCCAGTCTTTATTTATTTTTATTTATTTATTTGGTCTTTTTGAGACAGGGTCTCTCTATGCAGTTCAGGTTGGCCTTGAGCTCACTTTGTAGCCCAGGCTGGTCTCAAACTCGCAATGATCCTCCTGCCTCAGCCTCCTGAGTGCTGTGATTACAGG
The DNA here is from genome assembly GCA_004027455.1 of Hydrochoerus hydrochaeris. Taxonomy (NCBI): domain Eukaryota; kingdom Metazoa; phylum Chordata; class Mammalia; order Rodentia; family Hydrochaeridae; genus Hydrochoerus; species Hydrochoerus hydrochaeris. Next base: position 156,287 of record PVLA01004354.1, on the reverse strand, counting down.
CGTGAGCCACCACACCCAGTTTAGGGCCATTTTTAAGTAAAACCTTTTCATTCCACCAATTTTGATCTCCCAAAGTTTCTGATTGAACAATGTTCAGCACAGACATTTTTGCTCTGGTACCATAACCAGCCTTCAGATTAGTGTTACAGTTAAGTGGGCCAAAAATAGTCCCGGTTCTTGTGTATGACAAGGAAAGAACTGCCAAGTGTACACCTGGTAGCTATCCAGGGACGATACCAGCAGGAACAGACAGAAGGTTGAAGTGGGATAAAAGGGGCTCAATAACTCTGACTTCCAGTATTTAAAGGGTCACACACTGTGACCCTATATACCTACCTGTGTCACACTGGTGTCAGTAATCTGGTTTGTGTGTCAGACTTCTAGTTTAAGCCTGGATAGTCATTAGGGCTGTGTTGTGTTTATGGCCTGAGAGAAGGGAGGTGGCTCGCAGTGTCCCTGTTTTAGGATTGTGGAAGCATGGATAATCTTCAGGGTGGTGGAAAAACTGTGACGGAGAGAAGGGAGTGGCTCACTGGCTCCCTTGTTTCTGACAGTACTATCAGGACATAGCGCTTGAAAGCTAGCTTGTTTTAGTCACCACTCTCCAAGGTCAAACCCTACGGTGACTTATTAGAAAAGTTTTCTTTTACATAAAATGGAATCTTATAAATATACTCACATCTTTATGTATCATTGCTTTTACACTACACAGTTTGAGAACTTGAGTGATTTTCCTTTTGTCCTGTCTACTGTTACAACTTAAATACTAACACTACTGCTGAAAAAAATACACTAAAATATCCATAACTTTGCATCAGAATTTAGATGTGATTAAGTCCTATGAAAACTTTTTAAAAATCCATGATTTGCCATGATTTAGAGAGGAAATCACTCTCTAAAATAGTTAATGATTTCTTACTAGTATTTACACTTCCTATGTGCACCGGGACTACTCTAAGTTCTCTTAGAGAATATTAAACTGTTTAATCTTTTTAACAATCTTCTATGGTAGGTTCTATAATTCTTATCTCCATTTTACACACAAGGAAATATAAAGATAAGGAAACTGAGGCACAGATAATTTACATAAATTTCTCCAGATCAGACAGCTGATAATCCTGGAGTGAAGAGATGGAATTTGAAAGTAGGAAATATAAAGATAAGCAAACTGAGACATAATTTACATAAATTTCTCCAGATCAGACAGTTAGTAAATGGCAATCCTGGAGAGGGGAGAGATGGGATTTGAAAGTAGGGTCATCTGAAGGGGTTTGAAGTCTCCAATAGCACAGCAAAAAATATGTAAGTAAATGCTTTTTTTTTTTAAATAGAAAATTTTTAAATAAAAAGGTCAGAATAAAAAGTGTTATAGTTCTATCTTATAATACATGGCCTTGTCCTAGAATTACAATCTGTTCTTAACTGATATCTAAAACCCGTAACTATTTCTGGATATGAAAAAAGAATTTTGAGACAGTGCCTAGGAGGAATTTAGTTGGTAGATCAAGTTAAAACACATGCTACACTCCCTTGATTACTCTCTCCTCCCTTTCTTTAGATCGCGTTTCGATTTGAAATCCCGCGAGAGGTCGAGTTCTCATGAACTCTCGCAGGAACCACAGCTCTTCCTCTTCCTGTAAGCGGCTTGAGGTGAGTGCTGTAGTAGTCTGTTGCTCCGTGTGTTTAATCCTCCCATCATCTCCGCCATCCTGGCCTTGTGGGTGGTGGTGTCAAGTCTTCCGAGAGGGGAACTCTTAGAGCTTCGATCCATCTGTGAAAGAGGTGTCCCCTTGTGCGGAGGGAGGTGGCGGAGCGCCCGATTTACGGCACAGGAGTCGGCCGGCTTCTGCGGCCTATGGAGGAATGGGATGAGCGGGAATGGGGGAGACTGGACTCGTCCGTTGGTGTGGGCACGGATTGCCTGGGGTCCGTCTCGCCTCTGGAGGTCCAGTGTCCCGCGGTGAGTGGTAAACAGGTGGTGTCGAGGCTTTACCCATTTCGTCAGTGCTGCACGTTGGCTGGCTCTTGGCGCGGGTGAAGGCCGAGACTGGAAAGCCTGCGTTCCTGTGATGGCTGCGTGAGTGAAGGAGGCTTCTACACAGAGAGGAAAGTTTAATCTTGGCTTTTACCATGCTCACCCGTCATGTTACACTGAATGAGCTGGGGTTGGATTGAAAGAGCTCCAAAGAGAAAGGAGAAGGTGGTGAGGCCCATGTCACTAGTAATCAGTGCTGTCCTTACCGGAAGATCCAGAGAAGAAAGCACTGACTGAAGGAAGCGGTGGCTGCGATGATGGTGTTTCTTAGGACACCTTTGGATTAATAATGAAAAAAACTACTGTCTGAGCAGCCCTAGCATCAGTACCCAATCTGCATTAGTTGCTGCAAGTATGTATGACTGACGGACTAGTGCTGTCTTACAGGTGACCTGTGAAAATGGTTCGCTACTCTCTCGACCCAGAAAACCCCACAAAATGTGAGTAGAACTTAACTCAGTTTTTCCTCTTTTGGGGTGAAAATAGAACAGACTTTTTTATTTTTTAGCAAAATAACAAACTTTTTAGCAAAATTAACAGACTTTTTTATTTTTTAGCATGCAAATCAAGAGGCTCAAATCTTCGTGTTCACTTTAAGGTATGGGAATTAGGACTAGGATCTAAAGTTTTACGTGTAATACTAGTAGCTTTTGGCTTAAAAAGGTAGCTGATGTGATGCCTTTCTTAGGACGCCTTTGGATTTACCATGAAAATAAATTCTGAGCAGCTGCCTTTTATATAGAAATTATCAGCACACAGCACTTTTAGAATTTGAGGAAATAAAACTACTTGAAAGTGCAGGTCAAGGTGGGACAGTTATGAATAAAATATGGAATTTAAACAGTTTAGGTCTGGTTCAGTGTTTGCTATAAAAGCTGATTCCTTAAAATGGTTAACTGAGACTTTATTACTCATTTAGAACACCCGTGAAACTGCCCAGGCCATCAAGGGTATGCATATCCGAAAGGCCACCAAGTATCTGAAGGATGTCACGTTAAAGAAGCAATGTGTGCCATTCCGACGTTACAATGGTGGAGTTGGTAGGTGTGCCCAGGTGAGCACTGTTAGTTGATAGTTGAAAAGGCAGAAAGGTGAATGGGTGGAACAGTGGGTAAAGTCTACCTGTATCAGGTGCCTTGGTTGCTGTGATGACGAACTTAGGACACCTTTGGATTAACCATGAAAAAAACCATATTCTGAGCAACCATAATGTTGGACAAAAATAAATTGGTCTTGATTATAATAATGTAAACTAAGGAAAATGTCTAATGGCTTCCCTTTAATTTTCTTTCAGGCCAAACAATGGGGATGGACCCAGGGTCGGTGGCCCAAAAAGAGTGCTGAATTTTTGCTGCACATGCTTAAAAATGCAGAGAGTAATGCTGAACTTAAGGTACCCAAATCCTTAACATCCCTGTGTATTTGCAATTTACTTTATTTTCTTGGTTGTCTTGGTTCTCAGCAAGTAAATCTCACGCAAAAACTTAATCTTAAAATCTTTTTATAAAGAAGCCTGATAATTTTACCCTCAGTGCTTGTGAAGTGTTTTTCCTAGGCTGAGGGTATGTGATATAGAGCATTTGGTCCCACAAACTTCAGGGACAAAAATGTCTTTCACCACATTCCTGTAATTTTCCCATGCTGTGGACCTTTTTGGTAATACAGTTGTCAAAGTGATTGCCTTGTTAATGGTTAATGTGGTTTGTTGCCTCCATTTGTAAGGAACAAAAATGGTAAATTTCAGATTAAAAGGTAAATAGTGATAGTTGACAAAACGCAAGCTTCTCCATTATTACCCTTTTGCATATGAGTCTAGTTCTGAGATAGAATTATGTTATAAAGGCTTAGAAATTGCTCTACTTTATCCTGCAACTCTAGCCCTTTGATGACTATTAGGGTCATTCACTTAAAAACATGCAGAGCTGGGCATGGTGTGGCACACAGCTATAATTACTGAGATAGGAGGATTGTGAATTCCAAGCCAGCTTGCAAGGTAGACCCTGTCTCAGAAAAATAAACAACATGTGTTTTAACCCTGGTACAGTAATATGTACCTGTAATCTTTAGTACTTGAGAGGCTGAACCAGGCAAATTGCAAATTCAGGCCAGCTTGCAGTTAGGCAAGACCACCTTAGAATTAAAAGGATCGGGAATGCAGCTTAGTGCTAGAACATTTGCCAAGCATGTGTAAGTTCCTGAATTCAATCCTCAGTGCTGTAGTAGGGACAGGCAGGGGATACTTGGTTAGTCTTTTTTCAAGACAGGGTCTTGCTATGTAGTTCAAGTCTCCTTAAACCAATTGTATGGCCCAGAACTCAAGGAAATCCTCGACCACATTCCAAGTCCTGAGAGGATAGGTGTGTTCCACCATGCCCAGTTTAAAAAACCACATTTAGTGCATTCAATGATGACTTTGGTGCTAATTTTAAGGCAAGAGCTTGAGGCATGGTTGGGAATCACTATTTGTCAGTGGTATGATTTGGTGTTAGAAGTTACTACCTGAGTTTTATCTTCTTTTTTCCTAGGGTTTAGATGTAGATTCTCTGGTCATTGAACATATCCAGGTGAACAAAGCACCCAAGATGCGCCGCCGTACTTACAGAGCTCATGGCCGCATTAACCCATACATGAGCTCCCCCTGCCACATTGAGATGATCCTTACTGAAAAGGAACAAATTGTTCCTAAACCAGAGGAGGAAGTTGCACAGAAGAAAAAAGTAAGTAACTCAGCACCTCAGTTTTGTTGGTAGTACTAGAAATATTTGGTTGCTGTGATGACCATCTTAGGACACCTTTGGAATCACCATGAAAGGAAAACTATTCTGAGCAACCCTCTACCTATTTTTTTTTTTTACTTTGGTGACCCTGATTTGTTTCTTGACTAGTAATATATAATAGCTTAGTATTTGATAATAATTAGCTGCATCACTTTTCAAAGTGCTAATAAACTCTTTATTGGCAAATGATCATGTTCAGTTCTTGAAGTCAAGAAACCACCTGGGAATGACTATAGTTTTCTCTTCACAATCACCTTCTGTTGATGTTCTCACATACATATTTCCTCTCCTTTGCTTTTCTTGGACCTTTGGTCTTCAGAGTTGAAACCCAAGATTGTGTTTGTCCTAGAAACTTAATTGTCCTTTTTTTTTCCTCTTTCCTCAGATATCTCAGAAGAAACTGAAGAAACAAAAACTTATGGCACGGGAATAAATTATGCATAAAATAAACGCAAATGAAAGTAATGTTGTCTGCCATCATTAGTAAACATTTTAGCTGTCCTTATAAAATAGGTCAACTGGGTTTAATTAATTTTGACTCAAACATGATAGTTGTGGGGGTTTTACTTTTTGAAATGAGATAGTGCCTAGCCAGTGGAGCAAACCTTAGAGCTTTTAGTGATAACAAGCTCACTGCTGCATGTATGCCATAGTGCCACCTTCTAAACTGGGCTCCAGCCAATCTGCCTCAGCCTCCCAAAAGTGATAATGGGGAAATTATTGAAACTGATTCTGGTTTAATATCTTTACCAAGATTTAGAACACAGTTCACTCATTAAAAATGCAGCAGGACTGGGTGTGGTGGCATGTGTCTGTACTACTAGCACTGGGAAGGCTGAGGCAGGAGGACCTCTTGGATTTGAGGTCAGTCTGGACTGCAAATAGTTAGAACCCTGTATCAAAGACAACCAGAAACAGGTTTTATAGCTTCATATTTTTGTACATCCTGCCACGGTAATTATTGCAGAATATTTCCCTTGTCCATAAAGGAAGTTCAGAGTAAGGTTTTGAACGCCACTACCACTTACACTGGAGATTTAATCTAGGGCTTTTGAACTGATGTAGGGTCTCACTAAATTTGCCTAGGCAGATTTGCATTCCTCAAACCTGGAGTGCAGGAGTTACATAGGTTTGTCTATTCCATGTTTAGCAGTTTGTGCTGTCATAAATGGTGTTGCTCTGAACCTTTTTGCTTACAGGTTTTTATGGTGGGTTTTGTTTTTTGTTTTGGTAAATGTTTTTCAAAAATGGAATTGGCATCTTTAATCTGCACTTTGAGAGACTAAAGTGAGACCCCAGACATTCCCTGCTGGGGATGTAGCTAGCTGCAGAGGCCCTGGGCTCAATCCTCAGTACAGAACAGTGATTAGCAAGGTTTGAGGTGATGACATTTTTGAAGAGGCTGCATATAGTTCCCGTGTTTGACAGCTACAAAGTAGGTAATTCCGTGTGACGTGGGGGTTGAACCCAAGCCCATCGCACCACCGGAGCTAGTTAATCCCCTGCTTTTGAGATAAGGTCTCACTAAATTTCCGAGGCTGGACTCGTATTTGACAACTTTTTGTTCAGGTACTGGAGACTGACCGTAGCATGCCACATGCCAAGGATGCACAGTACCCCGAGGTTTAAAGTTAACCCTAAAACCCCCTGTCCTCGAATGAGACCTGTAGTTTAAACTGGTTTAGCAAATAGCCAAACTACAACCGCGTCTGCAAACAGTATGCATGAAACCTTCCTTGTGCAGTGTTGAGCCACTGATATGAGTTCTGTGTTTTCATTTTACTCGGGAATAAGGCCTACCGCAGTTACTGTCCGTAGAGGTCGGACTCGCCCTTCGCCCCCAGGCTCTACGTGCTGCCTCCACTAGCCCCGCCTAGGTATCAACGTTACGTTACGACCGGTATGACCTCACGCTGGCGTAGCGGGCTTTTGTCCGCCCCTAAGAAGGTGCCTATTGGCTGAACAGCGGTAGCGCTCCTTTGTCGGGCCCTGTGAAGGTGTCCATTGGCTGAACAGCCGCTCGACCCTCCCATCGGAAGTGCGGCGTTTGCCTCCTGGGCTTGGTGGTCGTGGGTGACCCGGATTTCTCTGTTGGAAGGTTCGTGGGGGAATCTCCCGGGGTGTGCTTTTTCCTCGGCGCTTCCCAGTGGCTCTGTAGGCTCCAGCGCGCGTGGCCACAAAGTCCCAGGCTGGGGCGCGACTCTCCTAGCCGCCCGGCCTTGCGGCGGCTTGTGCTCAAAACCCCTCTCCCGACTCTTAACGGTATGCCTCGCTCCCTCGCTTGCCTCTGCCACCCGGGCGCCCCTGCCCTTGCCGCTAGCCGTTCCCCGCCCTGCCAACCTCGGTACCTCTCTGTGTGTTTCCTATTAGCATCACTCCCCTCCCCCCCAATCCTCGCGGTTGGCCCTGCCCATGCCCTCTTGTCATTTCTGTCGGTTTTGCCTCACGTTCCTTCGAAGTGGCTTTCTCTTAGCGTAGAGTAAGGCGGATGAAAGGGGATTTGTCTGCAGTGATTGTAATCCATTTTGCTCACTTTGTTTGCTTGGAGAATAGTTAAAATGATGTGTTTCTTTGCGCCACCATATAGGCTTTTCTAACCCGTTGTCTATGGTGTAAAATAAAACGTCGAAGAAACATTTATGAGATAAGATCAATACAGAAACTTCCTTCTGAACAGAGCTAAAGTTTCATTGTTACTGTGGTTTAAGTGATTAGTACCATGTGTTTTTGAGAATTTATTGACATGGGTGCAGCCTTACGTAAGACATCAACTACAAAGGTAAAAAATGATTTTTTTTTTTTTTTGAGACAGGGTTTACTTTGTAGCCCAGGCTGGCCTCGAATTTGCAACGATCCTCCTGCCTCGGCCTCCTGAGTGCTGGGATTACAGTGCTCAGGAGGGTGTGGGTGTGTCACCACGCCCCGCCTAAAAATGAATTTTTATAATGAACTGCCAGTCCCCAGTTTAACCATGCTGGTAAAATTTCCATCGGTTTTGAAGGTTTGGTAAAAGAGTAATTATGTCCATTGTGGTTTTTGGAAGAAGAAAAGGCAAAAGTTTAGAGCTAGGGACTGAGAGCTAGGAATTTCTTAATGTACTCAGTTAACCTCTTTGTGGAATAATGAATGGAAGGATCACAACTTTTGGATCTTTATATTTTCCTTTTTAAAATAACAATATGTGAGGACACTGAGCTTTGTTTTCATATTACCCAACCCGTACTGCATTCCTGAGACGGGGTACTACCTAGGTTTAACTCTTAAGAGAATTAAAGTGCAGCATGAATGAATAATTGCTCAGACACCATGTAGAAAGTGGTGAAGCAGGTCTCTAGTCTTGAAAGTGGTGAAGCAGGTCTGGAGTCTAGGCAGCTCCAGTGGAATCTGCTTAAATGAAGCCAGGGTGCCTTTAAGAGGGTGCATCAAGTCCTTAACCAGATCACCTCTGAAGTCTCAGTAGATCAGATTTTGATTATACGTGGCCAAAAATAATCCCTTGAAAGATGCTAAAAATCACTGCTCATTTGGTTTATTTTACTCAGGATATATGTTCCTTAAGATAGATTTTTTGGTAGATTCTTTTTTGTTTGTTGTTTTGGTACCAGGGATCAAGCTCATAACCTTGCACTTGCCAGGCAGATGCTTGTGCCACTGAGCTAAATCCCTGGCTATTTTGGTAGATTCTTAAATCCTTATTTTAATATTTTGAAAATCAGCCTGTCATGGTGCTGCACGCTTCTAATCCCAGCATTCAGAAGACCAAGGCAGGACAGTCATGATGAGTTTGAAGTCTGCCTGGGCTACATAGTTGAGTTTAAGGCCAGCCTGCAATGCATAATGAGACACCTTGAAAAAAACCAAAAATAAATAAAAAACAAATTCTAACATCTTGAATTAGGCTTCACATACTGTTCTGAAGCTGGTGTTTCAGTTTGGTTTGGTTCTGGTTTGTATTTTTGGTACCTGGAATCAAATTTAAAACCTCGTGCTTGTCAGGCAGGTGCTGTGCCACTGAGCTATATCCCCAGCCCTGAAGCTTGTTTTTTAAAGCTAGCTATTATACTCCTACTTTCCCGGGTATTGAAGCTAGGGCTTGCCCATGCTAAGTGGTGAGCTGTGTATCTACAGCCCTTTTTCTTTTGAATCACAATCTTGCTAAGTTGCCCCTGCTTGCTTCCACTGGAATCTTTCTACCTCAGTTTCCCACAGTGCCAGGATTTGAAGTGTATGTCACTACACACATCTTTGAATAAAATTTCCTATTACTTAGCACATCTTAAATTATGTTCTTATAAAGAAAGAGAGGATTGAGGGTGTAGTGCAGTGGTCACTCGTCTTGCAGGTACATTGCCCAAGTGTAAGCTCCAGCACAGGAAAAAAGGGAGGAGAAAGGAAAAGAGAAAAAAACATACTGAAGAAGAGTTTGCCTGGGAAAAACCAATTGATTTTTACCCTAGGAATCTTACGAAGTGGTATCTTGGTAAATTTCATGTAACAGAATTTGCCTAGTGCTGTAAGATTTGGCTAATTGGGAGCTGGGGATTTAGCTCAGCAGCATAAGTGCCTGCCTGGCAAGCACAAGGTCATAAGTTCAATCCCCAGTACCAAAAAAAAAAAAAAAAGATTTGGCTAATTGATATTGTCAGATCCTGAAGCTTAGAAATTGGGAGTTAATTCACTCTTAAGTGCTGTCTACATTTAAAAAGAAAATAAGTCATAATGTGTTGTGCCTCCATTTCTTTATCTGTGATTGGAGAGTGCAAGAGTACTCAGCCTCCCTTTTTTTTGTTTGTTTTGTTTTTTGGTAGATTAAATGAGCTGTTGTTTATAAACTGCCTGGCACCTATCAAGTATCAGTATCTTCCCTTTGTTATCAAATTTATGATCAGGAGCAGTGACTGGAAAGGATTGGACACGCATCTCTCCATTCATGTCTACCACTGTCATTCCTTTACCTTGCTGATAGAAGAATTTTTAATATATTTTTAACAAATGATGCTTGAAATTTTTTCTTTATTGTAGAGTTAATACCTTAAACTAGGTAAAATCCTTTCAGCACTAGTCTAAGGTAAACTAACTTTCCTTTATATGTATTAGCAGCTTAGGACCTTGAGCCTGTGACAATGGTGTGCATTCCTTGCATAGTCATACCGATTCTGCTCTGGATCTACAAAAAATTCCTGGAGCCATATATATACCCTCTGATTTCACCTTTTGTTAGTCGTATATGGCCTAGAAAAGCTGTACAAGAATCCAGTGATAAAAATAAAAGCCAAGCAGACTGTAAGGTAAGAATTTCCAGATGCCTTGAATAAGGTGAAGGGGTAGTACACTGAGTAATACTTGGTTTTTAGAAGGACAAGTTTTTAGAACAAGAAGCTTCAATAATTTGTCTCACAGCACTCAGAAGACTGAGGCAGGAGGATCATTGTGAGTTCAAGACCAGCCTGGACTACACAGTGAGCTCAAGGCCAGCCTGAACTGCATAGTGAGACCCTGTCTCAATAAGACAAAAATAATAATAAGTTGTTTCAATTCTTAAGTAACATTTGGGTTAACCTAAGGTTTCCAGCAAAGCCTCTGGTAATGCTTTGTCCCTTCCCTTATGGCCAAAACAAGTTGAAGTTTTTTTGAGAACAAATATTTAGATAACAATTGTTTTTAACATTGATGATTGTTGGGTTCAACTTTGTGTTCCACTGTGCTTGTTTAGTCAACCGACACATTTCTGAATCCAGAATTGTTTCATCCTTGTTTATCATCTGTTTTTAAAGAGAATGTCTCTTATAATGAATGTCTTTTTTTTTTTTTTTTTTGGTAATAATTCTTGAAATGTTTTTTCATTTCAGGGTACAGACATTAGTGGATTACCAACAAAAGGACCAACAGAAATCTATGATAAAAAGAAAAACTAATACCATTTTCCCAAAGGATCTCAATTGTTTTAAAAATGGACCTGACAATATGAAGCACCTTCTTTGTAATTATCTCTGACCTTTTCTCTGAGACCAGAATTCAGGGTAGATAGTTTAGATATTCACCTGACACTAATCAGGAAATACATAGTATTTATATTTAAAGTATATTAGTATTTAGTGATTTCGTTTCTAGTTCCTTGTTCATTAAAGTAGCTCATTTCCATTATTGCTTTTTTTTAACAATTTGAACAAATTGAAGGTTTGTGCAGTTGACACTTTGTTACTAAATCAGTACCTAAAATCCTTGAGCCTCTAGCCTTTGTTTGTATGAATTAGACTGATGTGCGCTCTAACTTCTGTGGGTTTTTCTAATTTGAGTGGAGTAAATTATTCCATAAAACATGATAATGATGTGAAATGTTAAGGTGTAATTACTGTCCAACATAGTGGAACAGTTTATACATGAGAATAGTAATTATTATTTATTGCTCTAAGAAAGGTAGAAAAGATGGAAATAGGAAACTTATTTGAAAAATGAAACATCTTTGTAAATATCCAGTGAGTAAATTCTGTTGCATTCCTTCTATTCCTACAAATGCATTAAACATTCGGTGGCTCTTTATTCTTTTGAAGTCTTTATTTGAAAGGGACATTTTTTACCACATTGCAACACAGTTTTAATAATGTGATGGCATCTGGACATAGTTGGGACAGCAATTAGCTTTTGTTTCCTAGCAGGCACTCCAGTATGGGATAGTTTCAGCAGTGACTTGACTGGGTTCATTTATATAACTGGGGACCTGGTCTTTCATCTTGGACTTCCTCACTTCAGTGTAAGAATCTGTAGCTATTCAGAGATGATGCATGATATCTGTATGCCACACATTCTCTCTGAAGCAGGGCGAGGTTAAGGAGACCTCTTGTCCATGGGTCACCAGTGAATATCATCATTTGATATAAATCAGTAAGTCTCAACTATTCTGCCCCAACCCAGCTGAGGATAAAGTACACTAGCAACTAAATCAAGCTCATTAATTTGATTCTTTTGTCTTTTTTTGGTGGGGCGCTAGTACTGGGGTTTGAATCCAGGGTCTCCTATATGCTGGTCAAGTAGTACCACTGAACTACATCCCCAGCTTGAATAGTTTGTTTTTATGGTATGAAAATATACTATAAAAATAGCAGAGCTTTGTAGTAAAGCAAGAGCATATTAAATGACAAGTTCATATTCTTTGATTCTCTTCTCAAGCCACAATTTTTTGTGTGGCCCTCTAGCAATTTATTTAAAAATGTTTTTGTTGAGTACTTAACATAATGTCCTTAGTCCTAAATACTTTGCTCATTGCGATGTTCCTTTTGATATTGTCTCCATATTTCTGAGTTACACAGTGGTGCCTCAGTTCACAAACAATTTGTTTCACAATTTTGGGGAAGAAGATGGCTGCGTTCCTATTCATGGGAAGATGGCCATGGTCGTGTTCATCACCAGGTGTGGAATTCATGAACAGAAGCAAACACTGTTTAACCAGACACTTCTGTTTGTGAACTGAATTGTTCATGTATTGTGTGTATGTATATATGTGTATATATATATAAATTTTTTTTAAATCAGTCTCACAGTGTAGCTCAGGTTGGTCTTGAATTCATGATCTTTCTGCCTCAGCCTCCTGAGTATGGACTACAGAACTGCCACCATGTCAGCTGTAGTCTGTTGTTTGTTTTTAATTTTTAAAAAAAAAAAATTAGTACACATTTGCAGTACATAGTCATTACATTTATTGAGGGGAGTTGCTACAGGTATGTAACACATCTAAATTCTTCTTTACCCTTACTCTCCTTTCCCCTCCCTAATCTTCACATCTCTAAATCCCCTTCTCATTGGCAAAAAATCTATCTCCCTGTTTGTACTGCTATTTTATGAGATTGACTTCCTGCCACGGTTGTAATGCACCTATCTTACACTCCCTCTGCTCCCATGCATCCTTTCTATGCTTTTTGGGGGGGCCATTGAAGCAGGCGAGTGCTGCAGATTGAACCCAGAGCCTTGTGCTTGCTAAGCATACCCTTACTACTAAGCTATACTCTCACCCCCGTGCTTTAATTTTTCTGTAAATCTTTAATCAGTGTTTACATTTTGACTATGCTCACTGTCTTTCATTTGCCCCTCTAAATCTCTCTTACCTTTATCCTGCTGGTCTGCCCAGGAAAGCTGCATGAGTTGTGTCAGTAGGCTTCCCATTTGTCTAGGTTCTGCTGGACTTGGACCGTAGGGGTGCCCAGCAAGAGACAAGAGTGGTGCTTATTCCCTTGGCTCTTCCCCACGCAAGGTCTCTGGGCCAGGTGTTCCTCAACCAAGTTGCTGGCACTAGGGGAGTACACAGGGCGGTGATTGCATTGGACAGTTTAGTCCTGGGCTATCCCTCTTCATGCCATTTTAAGTCTAGCGGTGGTAGCATCTTTAACTACTTACTGGCTGTAGGTGCCACCTGCTGGCAGGAACCCTGATAAAATGTGCATGTAATACTGCATGCTGCACAGGTAGCATTAGTGTGCTACAACTGAACATCTACAAGTATTGTTTTCCTGGAGTAACATTATATTTGTCATACTTCTCTTACCTAGTTGTCTAACTGGTACACAGTTGCATCCTCAGGACTTGACTTTGCTACTTCCTCTGTTGGTTCTTGGTTCCTGCATTCCATGTCTACCTCTTCCTTTACCCTTTATGTAGCACACCAGTCTTCTAATTCAGTGCTCATGGGTGATTGAGGATGAATTCTGAAGTATTTCCCAGATGATTCCAACTGACTAATGTCCACTTTCCTGAGAATTACAGGTCTCAAGGCCTTTCTAGTTCTAACATCTCTCTAGGGCACTGGTTCTCAGTTTTGTAGTTGTGATACTAACATTTTTTTAAGGGTAGAGGTAGCTAATACACAGTTGCCAACTTTTTGTAAGTTAGAATGTATGTATGTATGTGTGTAAGACAGGGAGGGTCTCAGTAAGCTACCCAGGCTGTACTTAAACTTGGAATCCTCTTGCCTCAGCCTCCTGAGTAGCTGACAATACACACACATTGCAGTGTGCCAAGTTCTAGGGGAGGGAAAATTATATATATATACAGGTTATTGTTATATATACATTTTAACTATATTTCAATAACAACAATAACCTATATTAGGCCAGGCTTGGTGGTGCCTGCCTGTAATACCAATACTTGGGAGGCTGAGACAGGAGGTTCACCATGAGTTCAAGACCCTGTCTCAATAAACCAAGAGGGAAAAAAATAGCTCATTACATTTATGAAAACTCTGTTATTCACTGTTTTGCCCATATATATTTTTCCAGTTTTTAATGACTCATTGGAAAAAGCAATCGGATGTCTTTAAACTGGGTTTGATGTCTAAGGTCCTATAACATGCAAGTGCTGTTTTGTCCCAAAATATCAGTCCTAATCCGCTGATCTACACACTGGAGTTGGCTACCTGCTGAGAACTATCATTTGTTAAAACACCTTGTGCCTGGCACTATGCAGGGGTATTTCACTTGCACAAATGTGTCTGTTCACGAAATTGAAATAGTCTAAAGCACAGGCTCGTAGAGCTTAAATATGTTAAGTGGCAGGCACAGGATATCCAGGTCACACTCAGACCCTACAGAAAGGAGCCTTGCTCAGTTTCTAATACTGTAATGGCAACACTTGATTGAACTGAAATGGAAGAAAGTGAATTTCAATTCTACGTATTTGTGAAGCTTTTTTTTTTAAAGTTCTAATTTTTGTTTACCTTACAGCTTGACTTTTTAGCTTACCTACTTTTCAATAACTCATTTTGGCGTTAGTAAATTTTAATTGCATTTCCTGTCAATCTTTTGTGAGTCAGGCATATTTGCTCAGGTAATTATTTAGGGCTCCCCTGAAAGACTCTGGGGCTTTGTCACATTTTCTTCATTACTGAGCTGCCTTCCTAGGAAACAGGTGAGTCAGCGCTTTCTCTAAAGGCCATGCACCGGAATGCTGATCTCTTTGGAAGATTGACTGGACTGAGGATTTAACCACTGCTCTGAGGTCTCCAAAACCCATAGAGTTAAAAGGTCCCAGATACACTTAAAAAAAGGAAGGGGAAGGAAGCTCCTTCTTTGTTTCCTCTCTGGGGCATGACTAGTTCTATCTCAAACCTGTGTTTATCATTACCATAACAGCACCTTAAGGGAGAAGCAAAGACCATGGCACATTTGTTATGAAGTAATAGCATGGATTAAGAGGAAGAACAGTACGATCAGGGCTGGGTGTGTTAGCACACACCTGTAATCCAAGCACTCGAGAGGCTAAGGCAGGAGGATCTCCAGGGGTTCTGGGACAGCCAGAGATACATAGTGAGCTCAAGGCAGGCCTAACCTACATACACAGTGAGACCCTGTCTCTAAAAATACATACATACATATATACATACATACATATATACATACATACATATATACATACATTGGGAGAGAGGTGGGTAAGAGTAGGTTTAAAGTGTTATAGGGAATGTTAGAAATTTCCATTTTTTCAAGTGAAGGGAAAGGTTAAAATTGAGAAGACAGAAGCTGTAGATGAATTGTGAGGGGCCAGTATATGGTAGACCATTGACAAAATACATTAAACAGCCAAATGAACTGGTCTGGACCTTAGGTTGTGAAAGAGTTTTGCCCTAGTATAAATTACTGTACAGTTATGGCAGTGGTCTAATGTGGTGGAAGGCCAAAGCAAGAATGCTTACCATTTCCTCCTGCTGCCTTTTTTTTTTTTTTTGTCTTTTTGAGATAGGTCTCGCTATGTAGTTCAGGCTGGCCTTGAGCTCACTTTGTAGCCAGGCTGGTCTCAAACTCACAATGATCCTCCTGCCTCAGCCTCCAGAGTGCTAGGATTACAGGCTTGAGCCACCACGCCCAGCTCATTTCCTGCTTCTTCAGCCCTAATTCCAACTCCCTGTTTTTTACGCACAGAGAATTCCAATCGTTCCACATACATCATCAATATCTGCCCCATGTACCACTTCAATCAGAGGTCATATAATTCTCTGCCTCTCTGTATCTTTTTTTTTTTTTTTAAAGAACAAAACCAAATGAGAAAGAAAACAAAATGGGGTCATTCAAAACAAAAGGATGCACATAGCACATGATTAAAACCACAATACGAGGTGATCTACAATGGTTGCTACAATGTCTCTTGTTATCTTCAATAGAATTGTCTATATCATTAGGCACAGTAAAATTGAATAGAGCAGTACAGAACAAAATCAATAAAAAAAACATTGGAGACATAGGACTTCAAAAGCAGGTAATAGTCAAACCAGAATGGGTATCCTAGTGAATCTTACTGTCTTCAGAGTAGTTGCCTATACTCTCAGACTTGATACTATCAAACATAACAGATTCAAATAAAATCAGTCAAGGCAAGATAGTAATCTAACAAGCCAGATTCAAATAAGATCAGTCATAATAAGACAGTATAAGTAAGACAGAGTTTCAGATTGTTAATAGAAAATTAAAGATGGTTACCGCAGTATATTCTGCTATCTTTGGAATAGCCATCTGTGCCCTCAAATCTAGTACAAGGAGACAGACTGGAACAGAATATAACCAAACTAAACAGAGCAATGAGAACAATGTGGTTTTTAAATCATGATACAATATTAACCATGTCCTCTGCCTTTTTCAGACAATTCCTCCCCTTTCACTTTCACAGGGTGCATTGTACATTTTGGATCCTACTAACTCCTTTAGTTTTTAGATTAGGGAGGCAACCCACTATTTACCTAAGTGGTTCTGAACCTTTTTACCCCTGAGCTTGATCTTAAGTTGTATTCCTTTACCTATAAAAGCCTCAAAGTTTTCCTTCCTTATAGCTGAGTAGTTCTCCACTACAGAAAAGGGTCATATCTTTCCAACCTATCTGCAGCTACTGGGCAAGCTACCCTTATTTCTGGTTCCATGTTACATAGAGCATTGTTTTCTCATCTTTGACTTTCAGTCCATAAACCCTCTTTCAGGTTGATTATATTTCCTATACAGAGCACTCAATGGACCCTATCTTCTGATCTACTCTGCCTGTGTTGCTTTTTGTTAGTGTATCAAGGCCATCTATGTTAGAGATTATAGCCAACCTTTGCCTCATCTCTGCTATGCTATTTTTCTGTCTTGGTTGTCTACTTTTCTCCTTTATTCCACTGTCTGCCCCATTCACTGAGGCCTCTCTGCCACTGTTCCTGAAACTCTGGTGTTTTTTTTTTTTTCTCTCTCTCTCAAGAATGTCCTTCAGTATTTTTTGTAGGGTTGGATTTGTGATCACAAACTCCCCCAGTTCCTCTTTGTCATGGAAGCATCTTGTTCTTCCATTAATTTTGAGAGGTAGTTTTGCAAGGTACATCAATCTGGGTTAGAGGTTATTTTCTTTCCTGCTTCTTCAGCCCTAATTTCAACTCCCTGTTTTTTTACACACAGCAGGGCTTGGAATACTTGGCTCCAAGCTCTTCTTGATGTGATGGTTTATGTCAAGAAGTCTGTGGTGATTTTGATGGGTTTTCCTTTATAAGTAATCTGTTTCTTTTCTCTGATGGCTTTTAATACTCTGTTCTTGTGATGAATTTCCAGTATCTTGATTATTATATGTCTGGGTGTAGATCTGTTTTGGTTGTAGCTGGCTGGAATTCTGTATGCTTCATATATCTGAATATCATTTCCTTTTCCTATGCTTGGGAAGTTTTCCTTAATTATTTCTGTGAATAGCCTTTGTATTTCATTTGTGTTTACCCCTGCTTCTTCACTCACAGTTTTTATTCTTAAGTTATAGATCCTCTTGTCATCTTCTAGCCTTTGTATTGCTATTTCCTGGTTCCCTATTATTTTTAAGAGATCTTTCTTTTGCAATCACACATTGCAAACCTGTCTTCAAGTTTTGATTATCTATCTTTAGTTTCTTTCAAGCAGTTTTGCCAGCTTTCAATGGAGTTTTTAATTTCCTGGTAATCTCTTTGAATCTGTTTCATTTATTCTAGATTTTTTTTATATTCTTCATTGATGGTTTCCCTTCTTTTTCTGTGCTCCTTCATTCTTCCACCTGTGTCTTCTTGAGAGGTGCTTAGCATTTCTTTTATTAATCATTTTATATCTTGCTTTACTTGTATTTCTCTTGAGTTCTTCTATAATGTCACAAAGATATTTCTTAGGTCAGCTGATGCTGCTTCAGATACTGTAGGTGAGCTACCCTGGATCTATTCTGTGTTTACCTCTCCTGGACCCATATTGTTTGGGTTGATGGCTGGAGAATTTCTTTTGTTTCTTTCTCTTGTCATGTTTCTGGTTTCTTCCAGACAAGTGTATAGTAGAGGACCCAGGCCCATTCTATATTGGTTATGATTACTCTGAAGCGTGCTGGCTAGGGATTGCTGCCCTTTCCAGTTTGCTGTTGATCACTGATGTACAAGCAGGGGTGGTGCAGTCTGGCCCCTCCACTCTGAGCCAGTCAACCACCAGTGGTCTTCACCAAGTTAGTGTGTGCCGTGTGGACGGAACCAGTACAGAAGAGCTTCAGGTGCAACTTTGTCCCTGGCTATTGGGTCCCACACAGAGGTGGGACCCAGTGTAAGCAGTTCCCTCCAATCTGCTCTGTGCCAGGAGTGGCCAACCGAAGCTGCTATGGTTCCAGGTTCAGGCCTGTCCTGTCTGATTCCAAAATGTCACCCAGCTGGTCACCCCTCTCCCACGGGAGGACCAAATTCCAAGCACTCACCATGGGCCTGTGCAGATCTCCATGCCATCTTCATTGTCTGTTGCAATGCGTTCTCTCACCAAGGTCCTCAGGCTCACCAACCCCCGATTTTACCGTGACCACGAGTTGTTGGACTCCAGCAACACCTAGCACACCATGGGACTGGCTGCAGTGAGAGCGCATCTGGCTCCAGCCTTCCATCCATGTTTTTCTTTTCTTTTTCTTTTTCTTTTTCCTTAGTTTCTTCCTGGGTCATGAAAATCCCTCTCCTTTCATCTGGTCTTCATGGTGTTAAATTCTAGCATCTGAGCTGTTTCAGAGAGGCTCTTTACCTTGCTACTTAGAGATCCATCATCTTCCCTGCCTCTGTATCTGGTTGAAGGAGACAGCCCAGCTGCCATGGGTTGTGTGCTCCTTTCCATGTCCTCAACTCAGTAAACCTGTTCATTTTGTACTTTTGCTTTTCTATTGTGCCAGAATACTCTAACATTATAGTGCCTTGAGACTCAGATGGCAAAGTGCATTAGCTCCTAGGAGTCACTCCCAGTTAGAGCTACCTGCCTATGGGCCCCTATTTTTTCCTCCAGGACTGTTTACTTGCTGCCACTAATCTGCATACAACAGTAACCTTCCTCACTCATCACAGGTGAGCTCCTGTCTGGGTTTTTCTCTTTTATTTAAAAAGCTGATCTTTTATTTATGCTTTTGTCACAGTGGTGGCAAGTTAGCAGAAACCCTTCATTTTTAGACCTTTTTCATGTTGAGAATGTGTCCTTCTCTCACTCTGTCTTGTATAATGGCCCTAATACCTCTGGCTCGCTCTGCTCCACCAGAAACTCTTCCTCCCTCCCCACCAGACCCCTTAGATGATGTGTTTCTCACTTTAAGGCTCCTCCTCCATATCTCCAAGACAAAATCCCACAGCTTTCTCATCCAGAGGCTTCTATGTCCCCTGCAGCATCCTCTCCCCCTTCCTCACTCCCAGTGGCTTCTGATCCTTCCTTTAGTTTCTCTCCCCAGTCTCAGATTTCTCAGTCCCCTCCACTTGCACCATATATTCCATCAGATGGCTCTTTTTGTCCCCTACTCCTGAGTTGCCATTTTCTGAGGTGGCTTACCATACTTGGTCTTGTGTGTTTCAGTCACCTAGCAGGCCACATGGTTCTCAGCAGCCATCTTGCTGCAGCTCATGTGGGGACAGCCACCATCTTGAGACCCTCTGCCATTTGACAGTGCACCACCATCTTGCAACAGGTCACAGGGTAAATGGTAGCCATCTTGTGATCCCTCATCATGGGACCAGCAGCAGCCATCTAGTTGTGGGTCTCATGGTAATCAGTTACCATCTTGTGTTTTCCTGTCACATGGTGACAAGCAGTGGTTTTATAGTCAATCACTTGGTAATTGCCCACAGATGCCTGCTGGGCAGTTGGCTACTTGGTGGCCTTCTACATCTCCCACTCCACAGCCTTCTCAGTCTCAGTCCCTATTCCTCATTCAGGAACAGGCTGGTCCTGAGGGACTAGTTCATATTCATGTTCTTTTTTCCCCTTGCCAACCTATCTCAGAGTAATCATAAATTAGGTTCCTTTTCTGCTATTCTTATTTCAAGAACTCTCTATTAACTAATCTACACAAAGGTTCACACTAGTTTATTTATTATAGTTCAAATTGGCCAAATATATTTGAATACACTCTGCTTTTGTAAGATATTTGTCAGCCTATATATCTGTTGTCTGTTTGTCCAGTCTGTTTATACTGTACAGATATCTGTCCATGTTTGTCCATTTGTCTGCTCTGTAAACAGCTGTTCCTTTTTATTTGAGCTCAACAATCTCTTTTTTCCTTTTTCTTTTGCATTTTCAGATCATTTAATCAAGGTTTATTGGGGTTATAGATTTAAAGAGCATGCTTCCACCTACGTTGCCAGCTGGTCAAAATGATGCTAAAACTGGTTAAACAAAATCCCTTGGGGTGAGGAGATATTGGACAAGACTTCAATTGATGAATAAGAAAGTGATAACTTTAACCATCTCTTGTTCATTAATCAGATGCCCCAATAATCTCCATAGCCTTATGGGAGACACCCCAACTAAAGTTCATATGACTAAGACAATTCATTTTTGCTGATCTGATAGTATATTCATACCTTCAAATATAAAATTTGGATTGTTTATGATGATAAATATTTTCATTTAGATTTAGACATCTGCTTTTTTCTTGTGCTCCAGTCAAGAGATTCAAATCAAATCAACATGACGTCATCACTCAAATGATAATTTTTAAACAAAAATTTATGTAATGTCCATCAACAAAAGCACCTAAGAGCCAATGAGTTACAATTGCTATAACTTAAAAGCAGTTTCTAAACTTAACTGTCAGCCCTACTTCTCATGCTTTGATTATACATGTTTTATACTTTGATTATACATGTTTGATTAAAGTTTGTTCTTGCCTAAAAGGTACCAAACCCCAAGGCATCATAACAAATATACTAAATTCTTTTTAGATTCCTTTTACTGAGATCCACCAGATCTTTTGCAGAAAAAGGTTATATGATGCATATTGGGGCCATAATTAACTGTACTCAACTGCCCTTAAATGACACTGCAGCTCAACTCTTTCCTAAAGAAAAAAAAGTTAAAATTAATAAAACAGGCTATCCTCCAAAATCAGATAATATTAGACACTCTAATGATACAAGAGGTACTTATTCAATTGTAAAACCTAAATGTGTGCATGACAAATGAATGATACGTCAGTTTCAAAAATTCCATGGACCTTATCCTTATCCTCCTTATGGGAAGCCATTACTAAAATTATACTCATAAATATCCTGTTGATTCTATTATTTGACTCCTACATACTTAATTGATTCTTTGTGTTTGTCTCCTTTTGACTTAAAGCTGTACACCTACCTAAGATAAAAATGCCTCCTATCTACTGAGGGCCACTAGTTAAAAGCTCTGCTATTTTTAATTCTCTTTAAATCTATAACCCAAATAAACCAGTTGTTGACTGCTGTTCAGCAACTTCAACCCTGTTCAGCCTGAAGAAGCCAGGTCGGTCACTGCCCTTATACCTCATGGCAGTTTGGGTTACTACTTCAGAGAAAAATACTACAGGCAGCTAAGTCTGTTAAAAAATATTACAGGCAGTCAGACAGGGCTAGGGCCTCAAAGTAGCCAGCACAGAGGACCAGATGTCTTGTGACTGTGGAGGAGGCAGATACCTCCTGCTTGGGTCAGATCCCAAGACAAAAGGCTATACTTGGACCTCAAACCCCATAGGGAGACTTTATTAATATGGCTTTTCATGTTTTCAACAATAAAGATAAAAATCAAAAGGAAAAATAACAATCTGATCTTTTAGCAGTGACACTTGGAGCTTTAAGACAGGTAAACTGAGACAAGGTGGAGCTGCCCAAGCCCTTCCTAGACCCTGCTTCAAATGCAACAAAAAGGATGCTGGGCAAGAGAATATCCCAATTGGAAGAACGACTGTCCTAGCCGCCAGAGAGCAGGTAAGCCATCCTTTAAATCCTTGCCCTCACAGGAGATCTCACCACTGCATTCATCGCTGGCTGATCTACTTGAACTTGCTGCTGAAGATTGATGGGGTTTGGGGCCCACAGCCCCCCATTAAGGTATCTTTCTCAGAGCCCCAAGTCCCACTAGAGGTCTCAGGTAAGACATTCTATATACTTGTGGACATAGAGGCCATATATAGTTTTCTTCCTGAGTTGTATTAAGTACTCAGTCTCTGGAGTAGGTGTTGATGGCCAACCTACATACCCCCTGCAGACAGGGCCTATTCCATGCAGGTTCCAGATTCTCTTGTTTACCTAGTAATTCCAAGATGTCCCACACCCCTTTTAGGTAGAGATCTTCTTCAAAAGTGTAGCTTCTCCTTTACCTTCTCTCCCTCCCCACAGTGCTAGTCCTCCAAACACCTTCACAATGCACTGCAAAGCCATCCCCTCCTTTCCCTTCTTCTCTGGTCGACCCCACAGTTTGGGATACCTCCAACCCCACCCATGCTACCCATGCCATGCCTATTTTAATTCATCTCAGGGATCCTTCAATTTTTCCTTGCATTCCCCAATATCCTATAGCTCCCAAACATTTATGGGGACTTAAACCTATAATCAAGTGTCTTTTAGACAATGGTTTTTTTAGACTTACCCATTCACCCTACAATACTCCCCTTCTCCTGATACTCAAGCCTAATGGTTCCTATCATCTAGCACAAGACCTTAGGGTAATCAGTGATACTGTTACCCTAATTCACCCAATGGCACCAAACCTTTGTACTATGTTCTCTCATATCCCTCCCTCCACCATTCACTTCATAGTCCTAGACTTTAAGATGCTTTTTTTTCCCCATCCCCCTACACCCTGATTGTCAGGATTCCTTTGTGTTTATGTAGACTGACCCAGACACTCTCAGGTCTCAACAATGTACACCTGTCATCTCTATATTAGAACCTCTCCTCAGGGACACATATCACTTCCTTTCCTTTTCATGAATTTTGTGGACACACCACTGGTTAGGACTGGCAGGTAGATTTTACACTTGTGCCCTGCCACAAAACTCTCAAATGTCTTCTCACCTTTGTTTTTTACTTTTTCAAGATAGATAAAAGCCACAACCAGGGAGACTGCTGATATAGTTACTAAAGTTCTGTTACAAAAAAATCATTCCAAGATTTGGTCTACCTCAGAGTATTCAGTCAGATAATGGTCTAGCCTTTATTTCTCAGTTCTCTCAATAGGACTATGACTAAAATGGAGTGGCCCCTACCTGGTCTTCCTCAGAACTTCAATGGTGGTCAAGGTTGCTGGACTGCCACCCTGGTTCCACATCACTCAAGCTAAGTGGTGCCCTCTTAAGCCTAACTCCTCTGACTTTAAACATTCTGAGTGGTCATCTCATTTCCTATCTCCCGTCTCCATCTCACTAAGACCCCACAGCCACAATGTTCAAGATAGGTAGTGTTTTGTTATCATGTTTGGTTCCTGATCCCTTACATTCTATTAGTTAATTTTTTCACTATAACTGTTTAGTTCTCTCCACCTTCAGCTGTTTAGTTAAACATGAGACTCCTGTAGGTCTAAGATCTTATGTCACTTATAGTGACACAGCCACAGCCCTCCCACCCCTACTCTACAATTTCCCAAACATGATTAAACTGTCAGGCTTTGTATTTCTTATGCTTCTTATTCTTTCCAGCTCAACTCCTGGAGCAAGGACAAGTCCTACCTACACTTTTAAGCTTTTACTCTTTCATATGGGGGAATAATTATCTCTTGTAACTAACTCCACCCTGCCCAACTCCATGCTTATTTTTCAGATTCTTCCTCACCATGTCCCTGATGGAATGACACATTTGGATCAAGGGCACTTTTCCTCCTACCTTTCCTGGATCCTTTAATTATGATAGTGATCTATCTCCTCATAGCACCTTATGTATTTATTTCTCCAATCTAGCATGCAAGCATTCATCAATGATTAATTCCTTGTTCTGGCTGAAACACCTGGTTCCAGCTTCTTTTTTTTATTTTAAAGAGAATAAAACAAAAGAGGACAGATCTAAGCAGATCAGAACAGAACAATGTAAGCAACACAGCACTTCACAGCAAGACAATTGGATATCAACAGTAACTATCATAATGTCTCTTTCTTTGAAATAGTTGAGCTTAGCTTTACACACAATAATGTCAAACATAACAAAGTAGAATAAAACAACTCAAGAGAATGAAAGTATTGCAAGGCATCCTGAACCAAATAACAGAAAATGAACAATGGCTGCTATATTATACCATTTTCCATAAAAATTTTGTTTTTACTATCATACATATTAAAATCCAATAAGACACAATGTGATAGAACCAATGGTAATAGAAAAACAAGAGCATGGTAGGACTTCAGAGCAAGATGATATTAAATCAACAATGGCTGCCATATTGTCTTGTCTTCAAAGTAACTATTCAGGGCTGGGGATTTAGCTCAATGGCATAAGCACCTGCCTGGCAAGTGTGAGATTGAGTTCGATCCCCGGTACCAAAAAAAAAAAAAAAGACTTAAAATTCTTGTTCAAAGTAACTATTCATATGATTACATATATTAAGATCAAACAAAACAGAATAAAACCATTCCAACCAATGAATAAAAACATAAGATGTCAAAGCAGTATAATGGTAAACTATGATTTCCATAAAATCTTCTGTACTCTTACCATTTCTTACACTAGGGAGACTATATGGTATTTATACATGTGGATTTGATTTATTTCACTTATGAGTATAAATTCAAGTTGCATCCATTTATTTATAAATATCTCAATGTGATCATTCTTTATAGCTGAGTAGTACTCCATTGTATAAAAGTATCACAATTTTTTTATCCATCCCTCGGTTGATGGGCACTTAGGTTGTTTCCAAGATCTGGCTATTACAAATTGTGCCACTATAAACATGGGTGTGCATATATCACTGCGGTGTAAGATGTTTTCAGGTCTGGGAACACGCCTAAGAGTGGAATAGCTGGGTCAAATGGGACCTCCAACCCCAGCTTTTTGAGGAATCTCCAGATTGACCTCCACAGCGGTTGCACCAGTCTACACTCCCACCAACAGTGCAGAAGAGTTCCTTTTTCCCCACAGCCTCTCCAGCATTTGTTGTTGGTAGTTTTGTTGATCCTGGCCATTCTTTCTGGAAAGAGATGGTATCTCAGTGTGGTTTTAATTTGCATTTCTCTAATGACCAATGATAAACGTTTTTTCATGTATTTATTTTCCATTCATATTTCTTCATCTGAGAACTGTGTGTTCATCTCGGATGCCCATTTTTGGATTGAGTCTTTAAATTTTGGGGGGTCTGATTTTTTAAAATTCTTTATAAGTTCTAGACAGAAGTCCTTTATCTGAGGGACAGTTGACTAAGATTTTTTCCCAATTTGTGGGTTTTCTTTTCACTCTGCTGGAGATTTCTTTGGACATGCAGAAACTCTTTTTAAGATTTGATCCCAGTTATTGATTCTGGGAAGTATTTCCCGTGAAGTTTGGTTCTTGTTCATGAATTCTCTACCTACCACTATGTCTTCAAGATTTTTACCTACTTTGTCTTGCAACAGATTTAGTGTTTCTGTTTTAATATTTAGATCTTTGATCCACTTGGATTTTAGTTTAGCACATGGTGATAGGCATGGGTCTAATTTTAGTTTTCGGCACATGGTTAGCCAGTTTTTCCAGCACCATTTATTAAAGAGACTGTCGTTCTTCCAATGCTTGGCCCCTTTATCAAAGATAAGGTGGCTGAGTGTGTTCATAGTTGTATCTTCTAGTCTATTCCATGGATCTTCAGGTTTGTTTTCATTCCAGTACCATGTTGATTTTATTATAGTAGCTTTGTAGTATAACTTCAAGTCAGGGATTGTGATGCCTCCTGCCTTGGCTTTGCTGCTTATAATTGCCTTTGCTATTCTAGGTCTCTTCTGGTTCCAGATGAATTTTAGGAGTGATTTCTCTAGCTCTATGAGGTATGTTAGTAGTATTTTCATTGAGATTGCAATGATTGTGTATAACAATTTTGGGAGAATGGCCATTTTGACAATATTTATTATTCCTATCCATGAACAAGAGATGTCTTTCTATTTTCTGAGGTCCTCTTTGATTTCTTTTTTCAGGTTATTATAATTTTCCCTGTACAACTCTTTTACATCTTTCATTAGATTAATTCTTAAGTATTTCATTTTTTTGGATGCTAGTGTGAGGGGTGTAGCTTCTCTTATTTCTCTCTTGGTGATTTTGTTGTCAGTGTATAAGAATGCTATTGATTTTTGATTATTGATTTTTGATTTCCAGAAATCTTCTATGTTTGTATCCAGCTACATTGCTGAATTTATTTATTATATCTAGGAGACTTTCAATGGAGGTTTGGGGGTCTTCTATGTAGAGTATCATGTCATCTGCAAATAATGATAATTTAACTTCTTCTTTTCCTATATTTACTCCTTTTATTTCTCTCTCTTGTCTAATTGCTCTAGCTAGTATTTCCAATACTATATTGAATAGGAATGGTGATAAGGGACATCCTTGTCTTGTGCCTAATTTCAATGTAAAGGCATTCAGTTTTTGGCCATTTAATATGACACTGGCTATTGGTTTGCTGTAGATGGCCTTTATCATTTTGAGGTAAAGATGATCTATTCCAATTCTCTGTAAGGTTCTTATCATGAATGGGTGTTGGATGTTATCATGAATGGGTGTTGGATCTTATCAAAAGCTTTTTCTGCATCTATAGAAATGATCATGTGATTCTTGCTTTTGGCTCTATTGATATGGTGGATTACATTTATTGATTTATGTATGTTGAACCATCCTTGAATGCCTGGAATGAATCCCACTTGGTCATAGTGTATAATCTTCTTGATGATTTGCTGCATCCTGTTTGCAAGTATTTTATTGAGAATTTTTGCATCTATGTTCATTAGGGAGATTGGCCTGTAATTCTCTTTTTAGTTGGGTCTTTCTCAGGTTTTGGTACTAGAGTGATATTTGCTTCCAGGAATGACTTAGGGAGAATTGCTTCCCTTTCAATTTCATTGAAGAGTTTGAGGAGTGTTGGCATTAAGTCTTCTTTGTATTTCTGGTAGAATTCCACAGTGAATCCATCTGGGCCTGGGCTCTTCTTTGTTGGTAGGGACTTGATTACATTTTCAATTTCATTCATAGAAATTGGGTTATTCAGCAGTTTTACATCTTCTTGATCCAGCTTTGGTGGTTCGTACATTTCTAGGAATCTCTCCATTTCTTCTGTGTTATCAAACCTATGAGAGTAGAGGTTTTCGAAATAGTTGTTGATGATCTTCTGTATTTCCACAGGGTCAGTAGTGATTTCTCCTTTTTCATTCTGTATTGCATGAATTTGAGTCTTTTCTTTCCTTTTTTAAATTAGGTTGGCTAGGGGCTTGTCAATTTTATTTATTCTTTCAAAGAACCAACTCTTTGATTCATTGATTCTTTGAATTGTTTTCTTAGTCTCTATTGCATTAATTTCTGCTCTTATCTTTATAATTTCCTCCCTTCTTTTTGGTTTTGGCTTCACTTGCTCTTATTTTTCTAGATGTTTCAGGTGTAATATCAGGTTGCTTATTTGTGTTCATTCTGTTTTCCTACTGTGTGAACTGAGTGCAATAAATTTTCCTCTGAGGACTGCTTTCATTGCATCCCACAGGTTCCAGTAAGTGTATTTTTGTTTGCTTGTAGATATTGTTTAATTTCTTCTTTAATTTCCTCTGTGACCCACTGATTGCTCAAGAGTGTATTATTCAATTTCCATATGTTTGTGTGGTTTTTGCATTTACTTTTATCATTAATTTCCAGTTTCATGGCACTATGATCTAATAACATGCATGGGATAATTTCAATTCTTTTGCATTTACTTAAATATATTCTGTGGGTTAGTATATGGTCTATTTTAGAGAATGTCCCATGTACTAGTGAGAAGAATGTATACTCTGATGTTGTTGGATGGAATACTCTGTATATGTCTATCATATCCATTTGTCCACAGGTGTGATTTAGTTCTGTTATTTCTTTGCTGATTTTCTGTCTAGTTGAAGGGATACTTTGTGTCAATGGTGTGTTAAGGTCTCCTGTTATAATTGTGTTATTGCCTGTTTCATTTTTCATTTCTGTTAATACTTGCTTTGTGTAGTTCAGTGCTCTGGAATTTGGTGCATATATATTTAAGGTTGTTATTTCTTCCTCTTGCAGTTTTCCCCTAACTAGTATATAGTGACCTTCTTTATCTCTTTGGATCATTCTTGGTTTGAAGTTCACATGGTCTGCAAACAGAATAGCTACCCCCATTTTTTTTGTTTTGTTTTGTTTTGTTTTTTTTTGAGTTCCTGTTGCATGGAGTATTGTTTTCCATCCTTTGACTTTCAGTCTATGAGTTTCCTTTTGGGTTAGATGGGTTTCTTGTAGATGGCATATGGTTGGATGTTGTTTCTTGATCCATTCTTCCAGTCTGTTTCTTTTAATTGGTGAATTGAGGCCATTTACATTCATGGTTATAAGTGTCATATATTGGTTTATTGTTGACATGTTAACTTTCTGATGTTGTATCTTAGCTTTCCATTCTGTTTAAT
The DNA here is from genome assembly GCA_004027455.1 of Hydrochoerus hydrochaeris. Taxonomy (NCBI): domain Eukaryota; kingdom Metazoa; phylum Chordata; class Mammalia; order Rodentia; family Hydrochaeridae; genus Hydrochoerus; species Hydrochoerus hydrochaeris. Next base: position 127,652 of record PVLA01004354.1, on the reverse strand, counting down.
CTTCTGTCTTGCTTAGTGGTTTTTTCCTATGTGTATCTAGAATGTCTTTCAGTATTCTTTGTAGGTTTGATTTGGTGATCATGAAGTTCTTCAGCTGTTCTTTGTCATGAAAGTATCTTATTTCTCCACCCATTTTGAAGGACAGTTTTGCAGGGTACATCAGTCTGGGTTGGAAGTTGTTTTCTTTAAGAATCTGAAAAACTTCACTCCATGCTCTTCTTGACTTCATTGTTTGTGTTGAGAGGTCTGATGTGATTCTGATAGGTTTTCCTTTTTAGGTGACCTGTCTTTTCTCTCTAACAGCTTTTAATATTCTGTTCTTATGTTGGATTTCTGGGATGGTGATTATTATAGGTCTGAGTGTAGTTTTGTTTTGGTTATGGCTATTTGGAATTCTATATGCCTCACTAATCTGTATGTCAGTTTCCATACTCATGTTTGGGAAGTTTTCAGCTATTACTTCTGTAAATAGCCTCTTGATATCATTTGTGTTTTCCCCTTCTTTTTCTTTTATCCCTATTAATCTTATATTGTTTTTCTTTGCATCATCTTGCAGCTGTTGAATTGTTATTTCCTCATTTCTTGTTATCGTTAGAAGATCTTTCCTTTCCTGTTCACTAGCTGCAATCTTATCTTCAAGGTTTGAGACTCTATCTTCACTTTCATTGAGCCAGTTTTTGCAACTTTCATTAGAGTTTTTGATTTCCTGTATATCTCTTTGAATCTGCTTAATGCATTCTGTTTGTCTCTTAAACTATTCATTCAGGGATTCTATCATTTTGCTTTGTTCCTCTAATTTTTTAGCTGTGTCTTCATTGGATGCATTCAGTATTTCTTTCACTACTTTTTATCATTTCTTGTTTTTCCTGGGAGCATATTTCTGATTTGAGTTCCCTCATAGCTTCCTGTACTTGCTTCTTTGTTTCAGTTGATATAATTTCATGCATTTCAGGTGTATGTGTAGTATTTTCTTCTATGTACATGGCTCCTTTCTTGGGATGGGCTGGAGGTTTGAGATTGCATTTTGGTCTTTCATTTTGTCATTTTCCTATATTTCCATATTTCCAGTGATTTTCCAAAGCTTTCCCTTGATGCGTTGGAAATTACCTCCTGAGCCCTCTGCTACTCAGACTCACTTGGCTTTGGCTCCCCTTGTGTGGTGGGCCTGGCTCCCCTGGTTGAATGAAGGTCACTGGGTGCAGTCCACTGAAGCCCACAGAACCTCTGGAGCCTAGTCCAGTGAGCTAAGGGGGCTGGGCAGGCACTCAGCCTTTGAGATTGATGGTCCCAAACTTTCCTGGGCCTGCCCTGGCAAGCTGCAACTCACCTCATGGCACAGTGCTGGCTTGGCTCCCCCTTTGGCGGGCCTGGCTCCCCTGGTTCTGGTTCCAGCTTCTACAGGGGCATCAACCATCATCCTGTCAACCCTCCTGAACCCCAATATGGCTTCCCTTTTCAGCAGGAAGTAGTAAGAGAGAGACTTCACCCATTCCCTAACAATAAAAAGACAGGAATGAAAGTTTTGCCCTAGTATAACTTACTGCACAATTATGGTGGTGGTCTAACATGGTGGAAGGCCAAAGTGGGAACACTTACCACTTCCTGCTTCTTCTTCAGCCCTAATTGCAACTCCCTTTCCTGTTTACAGGCACAGAGAATTCCAATCGTTCCTCACATGTCATCAATATCGACCCCATGCACCACTTCAATCAGAGGTCATATAATTCTCTGCCTCTCTGTATCTGGTTGAAGGAGACAGCCCAACCACCATAGGTTGTGTTCTCCTTTCCACATCCTCAACTCAATAAACCTGTTCATTTTGTACTTTTGCTTTTTGATTGCACCAGAATACTCTAACAGGTTGCACCTGTCCCAATCCTGCCATTTGCACTGAGCAAAAAAGTTTAAAAGAGGAAACCCAAGCACTGGAACACAGCAAGAGTGGTGTCTCCCACAGGGCTGCCAGGTAAAGTTGTGCTAAGTGCATACTGCTCACTTTCAGAAGTGCCATTAACATCGATCAGTGGAAATGATTCTCCTAGGCCTGGACATTGTACACTCAAACAACCTTATGGGAGCACTGCTCCTGACTGCAATTCAGCAGATGTGATTGACAAAATGTGATGTAACAGACTGATGTAATAGATTATAGGTAATAAGATAATTAACAGATTGTGTCAATTTGAATAAGAATTGCCCAACTAAATCGGATCAGCAGAGTTCTGGATGTGGCTGAGGGGATTTACTGAAGACAAGACCCATCCTGGGCAGGAATAAAAGGGAAACAAAGAAGGAAGCTGCTTCTGTCTCTCAGGAGGAGCTCCAGTCTTCACCTTCACCTCGGACAGTGTCTCTTGGCTTCTAACACACTCTTCAGCCTCCAGTACAGACCTTTTGGCCTCCTGATACACTGCACAGGACACCAAACTGAGCTCCAGGCCTTCAACTGGATCCTGCAGATCTGCAACATACAGACAGACCTTTTACACTCTTCCCTACCTGGCACTGTTGGTGGCCATTGTAAGCCAATCTTGGAAGTACTGATATATTTGTATACCTTGCATTAAGTCTATTTCTCTAGTAAACACTCACATACATGTTATATGGTTTTCTATTACTGCTTAAGAAGTTACAACAAATTTAGGGGTTTAAAAGAACATAAATTTGTTATGTCACAGTTTTTGTGTGTCAGATGTCCTAGTATGGTGTGGCTGGCTTAGAATTTCACTGGGCCAGGAAGAGAACAAGAAGTCAGCAAGAAGCAAGCCCTCCCCACAAATCAGCACCATGTGGAGCCATTGTGGGGAGAGCCAGATGCCAGCCCCTCTGGCATGCAGGCTGGGAAACAAGAAGAGCCAACACACCTCCCCCCTGCTGAAAGCAACTGGCTGATTTGGAGAAACACAGGCTGCAATGATTGCTCCTGAGGTAAAATATAACTTAATGCTTGTAGTGTTTAGTGTTTCACTGACTTTGCAGGCCTAAAGCCAATAGTCTGATCATCTAGTCACAGGATAACAGTACACAGTGTAGCATCTATGGGGGAATCTCCTTCTGAAGGTGAAAGCCATTGTTAATTCCCTATCATCTTGTTTTGAAGTCTTGTATCATTTTCATTGTTTTGTTGAGTTGGGTTTTATTCTATTTTGTTTTGTTTGATTTTATTATATCCGATGGCATGGGCAGCTATTTCAAAGATAACAAGCTATATTATGGTAGCCATTTTGGATTTACTCTTAGCTTGTTTTGAAGTCCTTTATTGCATTCATTGTTTTGTTTTTATTGGTTCTATTCTGTTCTGTATTGTTTGATTTTTACTATGTCTGAAGTTATGGGCAGCTATTTTGAAGACAGCAAGAGGCAGTATGGTAACCATTGTTGATTTTCTAATGTTTTGAAGTCCTTTGTCACCTACACTGGTTTGTTTTGATTGGCTTTGTTGTGTTTTATTTTGCTTGGTCTTATTCTCTTTAAAATAAAAATTAAAAAATTTTAAAAAAAGAATTTCACTGTGCCAAAGTCAGAACGCCGACCAGTCTATGGTTTTTTTCAGGGCTGGTATATGAAACAACCTACTGGAGAGACATTCTACACTACAGGAAAAAAAATTTTGCCAGCTAGTCCACAGACAGAAGCCTAGTATAAAGAACATAAAGAACACAGTGCCAGGCGTGGTGACACATGTCTGGAATCCTAGCACTCTGGAGGCTGAGGCAGGAGGATCATTGTGAGTTCAAGACCAGCCTGGGCTACAAAGTGAGCTCAAGTCCAGCCTGAATTGGATAGCAAGACTCTGTCAAAAAGACAAAAAGAAAACAAAAGAAAGAACTCAGCCAAGTGCGTTTGCACACATCTGTCATCTGAGCATTCAGGAGATTGAGACAGGAGAATCACTGTGAGTTCAAGAGCAGCCTGGACTACATAGTGAGATCAAGTTTAGCCTGAACTACATAGAAAGACCCTACCAAAAAAAAAAAAAAAAAAGAATGTTTGTGTTAAGATTCTTTTTGGCCTCTGTATAGCATCTCTCCCTCCTTGGTATAGGACAGGAACTCTCTTTATAAAGATGGTCTTGTGACCCATTGGTGACAAGCATAGGTCAAAGAATTTCTTTTTTTAAAAAAATTTAAAGAGAAAAAAAACATGAAAAGGGTAGAAATAATACAGAGTTTCAAAAAAAAAAAGATGAACAGTAAAAAACCACTAGTTGATAAATTACATATTGTCCTCTTAGAAATAGTTGTTCAAGTTACAAAATTAAAGCACACAAAGTAGATATTCAAACAGTGAGAGTGTAAACAGCTACACATGCATAATTCTCTACATGTACTTCTATCCTTTCTGTATTAGAGGGAAAAACAAAACATAGCAAGACAAAACAAAACAAATTCCTATAAAAACATTAAACCAAAAAGTCATATAAAACCATAGTACAAGGTGATCTACAATGATTACTGTGTTGTTTCTTATTATCTTCAATAGAATTATCTATACCATCAGTCATAATTGAATATAGCAATATAATTGAATATAGCAGTACATAACAATATTAGTAAAAATAAAACATTGTAGACAGTATAAAACTTCAAAAGCAGGTAATAATCAAACTAGGGTGGATATTCTAGTGAATCTTGTCATCTTCAGTGTAGTTGCCTATACTCTCAGACTTGATACTATCAATCATAGCAGCTTTGAATAAAATCTATCAATACAAAACAGCAATCTAACAGACCAGATTCAATTATGATCAGCCATGGTAAAACAGTGTAGGTTATACAGAGCTTTAGATTAACTTAATAGGAAATGAAGGATGATTACCATAGTATATCCTGCTATTTTTGGGATAACTGTCTGTGCACTCAAATCTAGTACAAATAGAATGACTGGAACAGAATATAATCCATGTAAGCAGAGTGGTGTGAGTAATGTGGGTTTTAAATCCTGGTACACGATTAACAATATCCTCTGCCTTCTTTTTTTAGGCTATTCCTCCCCTTTCAATCCCACAGGATGCTGCACATTTTGGGTCCCACTAACTCCCTCAGTTTTTAGATTGGAGGGGCAACCTGCTTTTTACCTAAGTGATTCTGAACCTTCTCACTCCTGAACTTGATCTCAAGTTGTATTCCTTTACCTACAAAAGCCTCAAGGTTTTCCTTCATTATAGCTGAGTAGTTCTCTACTGCACATAAGTATCCTGCCTTTCCAACCTATCTGAAGGTGGTGGTTAAGTTGCTGCTATTTCTCTCTGGCTCCCTGTCACATAGACCATTATTTTCTCATATTTGATTTTCAGTGCACAAACCCTCTCTCAGGCTGATTATTGTTCCTATATAGAGCATCTCAATGGACCCTACCTCCTGATCTACTCTGCCTGTCTTTTTTTTTTTTTTTTTTTTTAGTGTATCAAGGCCATCTATGTTAGAGATTATAGGCAACCTGCTCTGTCTCATTTCTGCTCTGCTATTTTTCTGCCTTTGTTTGTCTACTTTTCTGCTTCATTCTACTGCCTGCCCCACTCATTGAGACCTTTCTGCCACTGTTCCTAAAATCCTGGTATTTTTTTTTCTCTCTCTCTCTAGAATGTCCTTCAGTATTCTCTGTAGGGTTGGATTGATGGTCACAAATTCCCCCAGTACCTCTTTGTCATGGAAGCATCGTGTTTCTCCATTAATTCCTAGTGACAGTTTTGTAGGGTACATCAATCTGGGTTGGAGGTTATTTTCTTTCAGGCCTTGGAATACTTTGCTCCAAGCTCTTTTTGATCTGATGGTCTGTGTCAAGAAGTCTGCCATGATCTTGATGGGCTTTCCTTTATAGGTAATCTGTTTCTTTTCTCTGACAGCTTTTAATATTCTGTTTTTATATTGAACTTCTGGCATCTTGATTATTGTATGTCTGGGTGTAGCTCTGTTTTGGCTGGAGTTCTGTATGCCTTGTATAACCAAATATCATTTTCTTTTCCCATGCTTGGGAAGTTTCCCTTAATTATTTCCATGAATAGCCTTTGTAATTCACCTGTTTTTATTACTGCTTCTTCCTTCACATTTCTTATTCTTAAATTATAAATTCTCTTGTTGTCTTCTAACCTTTGTATTGTTGCTTCCTGTTTCCTTGTTATTTTTAAGAGATCTTTCCTTTCATGATCTCACATTTCAAACTTGTCTTCAAGTTTTGATAGTCTATCCTTAGTTTCTTTCAAGCAGTTTTGCCAGCTTTCAATGGAGTTTTTAATTTCCTGGTAATCTCTTTGAATCTGCTTCATTCTAGGATTTCTTTATATTCTTTATCAAAGGTTTCTCTCCTTTTTTTGTGTTCCTCCCTTCTTCCAACTGTATCTTCTTGAGAGGTGCTTAGCATTTTTTTTATTAATCTACTTATATCTTGCATTACCTGATTTAATATTTCAGTTTTGAGCTCATCTATGAGGTCCCGAATATATATCTTAATGTCCTTTGACGCCGTGTCTGATGTTGCATGTGTGCTGACCTCAGTCTCTTTTTTATTTCCCTCTCCTGCATCACTGCTCTCAGGGTTTTGGGCTGGGGGCTTTTTCTTATTTCTCTTGTCAAGTGTTTGGTTTCTTCCATACAGGTGTATAGTGGAGGTCCCAGCCCCTTACTTTGTTGGTTATGGTTCTTCTGAAGCATGCTGGTGAGGGATTTCTGCCCTCTCTTGTTTGCTCTTATCACTGAGGTGTAAGCAGGGGCTGTGTATGCTGGCTCCTCCCCACCCGGCCAGTCAACCTTCAGGGGCCTTCACCAGGTTAGTGTGTGCTAGGTGTAGGGAATGGGTTTGGGACGGCTTATTGGGTCCCAGCCAGGGGCATAACCCAGTCCAAGCAAATCCCACAAAACTGCTCTAGGGAGGTAGCAACCAACTGAAGTCACTGTTTTTCTAGTTCAGGCTCCTCCTGCCTGATTCCAACATGTCACCCATTTGGTCATGCCCTTCCTGTGGGGGGGACTTATTCCCAGCACTGACCTTGGATTAATGAAGATCCCTTCACTGGCTCCGTTCTCCATTGGGCTCACCAACCCCTGACTTCAGCGTGGCTGTGGCTCCTGTAAGTTGCAGCTGGCTCAAGTTCGGGCAGCTAGGCGAGTTGCAGTGAAAGCACTGTGTCCACTAATTTTAGCTGTTCCAGTTGTATCCCCAAGACTGTATGTTCGATGAGCTTTTTTCATTTTAATTTCTTCCTGTGTCAAGAGGATCCATAGATCAGAGAATTTCTTTGTGGTCAGCTATAAGACAGAAAGGTGGGAAAAGTTTAGTTTCTATGATCCACCATTGGGATTTTGATTTCTTCCTGTCTAGTTGTAAACCAGGACCATGGACAAAAACTAAAAAGTGTGTATCATAATTTCACAGTTCACTGTGTGTCTGAACCCTTGAGTCTCCACTCATGAATCCTCTCATTCTTCACTGATTTTAAATTCTGGAGTTGATAATCTTAAAATATAAAGAGTCATTTGGCATAGTATTTTCTGAACCCAAATTGGATTACTAGAAATTATTTCATAGAGAGCAGGGGAGAGGGATATAGCTAAAGATATAGTATATTTCACAGCATAGGAAAGAAACTAGGCCCATTAGTATGAAAGCTCATGTTTCATCAGGAAAGTGCAAATTAGAGCCATAGTGAGAAACCACCTGAAGGGGATTAAAGTTCAACTGTTATGAGGATGAAAAATAGAATAAATTGTGTGTGTGTGTGTGTGTGTGTGTGTGTGTGTTAATAGGGGTTGAACCCAGGGCTTTGTTTATACTAGGCAATTGTTCTTCCAGTGAGCTATAGCCTCTGTTCTTTTTATTTTATCCTGAGACAGGATCTCACTAAGTTACCCAGGTTGGTCTTGAATTTAAGACATTTCTGCCTCAGCCTTCTTAGTAGCTGGGCTTATAGTCTACACTGTACTTGGCCAGAGCAGATTTTTTTTTTCTCTAGCACTGGGATTGAACTCAGACCTTCACACTGAGTCATATCCACAGATTTTTTTTTTTTTTTGAGCCAGGGTCTTCCCAAATTGCTAAATTACCCAGACTGGATTTAAGCTTGAGATAGCTCATCCTGCCTCAGTGGCCCAGAACTGGAGTTACAATCCTGTGCCAGCATACTGTTTCCCTTGACCCCCGCTGCCACCTATAGGAAGCGGCATAGCCAGTGCCCGGTTGGCCTATCTAAGTGCACAAGTGTGGGAAACCTTTCCCTTCCTCCTCTGCGGGCCTGGCTTCTCTTTTCCACTTCAGTGCTCTGGATGCTCCCCCCAACCTCACCCCTCATGCCTGCCACCTGTTGCAGCCAGAGGTTGTGGAGCTACTCACCCTCCTACTGACCCCAGCTATCTTTATGTTGCCACCTCCGGAAGTGTCTCGGATGGCACATTTGCTAAATGTTTTGGAACTAACAGGAAAAAAATGCAACCTGTTTAGAGATTACCCAGTGCTAGATTAACAAATGACTTGAGCCTCCTCCCCTGACACTTTAGTGACCCTGTCAAACAACTAAGGTGGTTGGTGACTCAAGAGAGCTTGGAAGCTATGCTGCTGTTGTGCTCTGGCCTCTAAATACCTCCACCCCTTCCTCCCCAAAATGATGTGACAACCCAGACTAAGCCAGTTGTCCTACTGGCTCGTGCACCAGCTTCTGGGAAGGTCATACAATTACTTACTTCTACAGACATAGTCTAGTGTGAAAACAATTTTCACCTACTGTGATTCATGAGCTCCAGTAAGTACGCCTAATCACACACCCTCGGATCAGTTCTATTTCTTCAAATCTTCCCTAGATTATTTGCTTATACCCAGTGTTAGAGTTCAACGTATGCCCCTTCAAAATTTCTATGTTTGAGTCCTAGCCCCAGTACCTCAGAATGTGACCTTATTTGGAAATAGGAGCATTGCAGTTGGAATGAGGCTTAAAAGGTCAATACAGTGGGTCCTGGTCCAGTACACTGTTGTCCTCATAAAAAGGGAAATTTGAATACAGAGACACACACTTTCACAAGAAGATAAGGCAGAGGTGAGGGTGATGGCCAGAGCTCCCAGTGAATCTCCAGGAGACAGGGGAACAGCGTGGAGCAGATCTTTCCTCACAGCTCTCAGAAGCCACAGACCCTGCCAGTGCCTGGAGTTTGGACTTTTGGCTTCCAAAAATGTGAGATAATAAAAGCCTTTTGTGTAAGCTACCCTGTTTCAGTGAGTTAATACCCTCTAGGTTCTTTGTAACTTCAGCCCCACACCCCCCTTTTTGGTTTTCAGTTTGTGGAATTAAAAAAAGTTAAATTGCACATGTTTTTAAATTCATTTTTAAAGTAAGCAGGCACAAAATTCTGGGTTTTTTTGAAACAGAGTCTCACGAGATATCCCAAATTGGCCTTGAACTCACAGCAATTCTCCTGCCTCAGCTTCCCAAGTGCTGGGATTACATGTTTTGCCACCACACCCAGAAGTAGGTGCAAATTTCACAAGGCACAGTAGTATAAACAGATTTCTCCTTGTTACCTGGGAGAGTTGCCAGTTTGTTCCCTCTTCCAGAGATAGTTTCCTCAAGCATAAGCAAACATTTTCATTTTACTTTCTCTTCTTTTTAAAAAGGCAAATAAAACATATAATAGGCAATGTTCATTTTTACAATTGAATTACATTTTAAAAAGAGAACACTTATACTGGACATGGGTTGTGCACACCTGTAATCCTAGGATTTGGGGAAGCTGAGACAAGAGGATCATAAGCTTGTACCCAGGCTAGATGACTTGATGACTCAGTAAGACCCTCTATCAAAATAAAGATGATATTTCCCAGTGCCACAAAATAAAAATGAAATCCAAGGTAAAACATATTTATTTTGAAAATCAATGAGTGTTACCAAAAAATACTATAATCATACCTAATAACAGACTCTCAATACAAGCAAAGCAAAACTGACAGATTTGAAAGAGAAGCAAACACATTATAATGCAACAAATCTTGACATGTTTAGAAAGTAGACATTGTGGTGGTGCATGCCTATAATCACAGGACTCAGGAGGGTGAGGCAGGACGATTGCTGTAAGCTCGAGGCCAGCCTGGGCTACATAGTGAGACCCTGTCTCAAAAGGAAAAAAAAAAAAGAAAGAAAGAAAGAAAAAATATATATATACATATATAAAATCATAGTAAGATATCATACAAAATAACTTCTCTGGCTGAAATGGCATAAAGTTAGAAATACACAATGGAAGAAAAACTGGAGGCCAGGGATGGGAGCATATACCTGTGATCCCAGCACTCAAGAGGCTGAGCTAGAAGGATTGTTACAAGTTTGAGGCCAGCCTGGGCTACAGAGTGAGCTCAAGTCCAGCCTGAACTGTGTAGTGAGACCCTGTCTCAAAAAGACAAAAAAAAAATCAAAACATTGGAAAATTCACAAAATCATGGTATGACCAAGTATGGCACTGATTAATTATGGTTTTTCCTTTTTTTTTTTTTTTTTTTGGTACTGGGGAATTGAACTCACAAATTTTGCACTTATCAGGCAAGTACTTGAGCCACTAAGCTAAATCCCTGGTTCCAATCAATCACGGTATTGACCAAATAAACCTAGTAAAAGTTCCGCAAGTCAATTGATTTTGATAAACAAGGCCGTTTGATATATATATACACACACACATATATATATATATTTTTTTTTGAGATAAAATCACATTGTGTATTTCAGGATGCATTTGAACTTGCTATGTGGCCCAGGCTGGCCTTGACCTCATGGAGATTGTCCTTCCTCAGCCTCCCAAGTGCTCATTTGATGGTTTTGAGAAACTTTTTTTTTTTTTTTTGCCTTTTTGAGGCAGGGTCTCAAAATGCAGTTCAGGCTGGCCTTGGGCTCACTTTGTAGCCCAGGCTGGTCTCAAATTTGCAATGATCCTCCTGCCTCAGCTCCAGAGTGCTGGGATTACAGGCGTGAGCCACCACTCCCAGCTGAGAAACTTTTTTTTTTTTTTTTGAGACAGGATCTCACCATATATATCAGGCTGGCTTAAACTCACTGTGTAGTACAGACTGGTCTTGAATTCACAGTGAACCTCTTGCCTCAGCCTCTCAAGTGCTAGGACTGCAGGTGTGCACCACCATGCCTATACTAGAAACATGTATTTTTGAATGGCCATAGTGGCATATATTACCTCTGGGATAATATTGTGGTGGTCTAGGTCAGTTCTGCTTGCTTCAATACCAAAGGAAATGTCAGTTTTACAGATACAAATTCTGTTGTGAACAAGTTGGTGAAAATTCTGCTAGTCCCAGTAGTACATTTTCAGCATTTATTTCTCAAAAAGTCATCAATTTGAGGAAGAATATTAAGCTGTGCTGGCTATTCTCTTGCATCATGGTTATTTATTACATTTTAAATGTGTGTAAAGCCTCTTTGTACTACTAGTCCTTAATCTTCATAAACACAGAACAGGTCTGAAGCACAGCACTTAGAAAGTTGCTAAATAAGTACTTGTTTTGTTTTTTTCAGTGCGGGAGATCAAACCCAGGGCTTCACCCTGAGCTGCAGCCCTAGCCCTTTTTTATTTTCTATTTTGAGAAAGGGTCTTACTAAGGTGCCCAGGCTGCACTTGAATGTATGATCTTCTTGCCTTAGTAGGGATTCAAGCATACAGCACCACACCCAGCTGGTATCTGTTGACTCAATGAATGGGTAAATGAGCCAAGGGAACCTCTTCCATGAAAGGCACATCCTCCTTGTGGGATGACTGTATCTTTGGAAAGTCACAGAGTAGTGAAGAGAATGAACAGATGGCTCGGGAGTACAATTTCCAATGGTGTAATATTCCTAATGTCCCACTGGACTCTTCACTGCTTCACTGGCTTTCCTGTGCGAATGAACATGTTTCTCGTTCACCTTTATAATAATCTAACCAAAATGAGCTGGAAATGTCATAAAGTTGCTGCTACAAAAATAAAAATTGCATGCCTTCCAAAGCAAAATAGAGGGAAGCTGAGGCAGGAGGATCACAGCAAGTTTGAGGCCTAGCCTGGGCTACAAAGTGAGTTCAAGGCCAGCCTGAATTGCACAGTGAAACCTTGTCACAAGAGACCAAAGGTGTGTGGGGGGGGAAGAATCCAAAGTGTAGTAGAATATTTTTGGGAGTGTATCTTCTGTTTCTTGTTTGTTTGTTTGTTTGGTTTTTTTTCTAAGTAGCATGATGTTGGGAAGATAAGGCAGTCATTGGAAGTTCTCTTTTTAATTAAAATGTTAATTTTCAAATACTGGGTTTTTTTTTTCTGTTGCTGCTATAGCACATTGCCAGAAACTTAGTAGCTTATAAAGACACAAAGATACTACAGTTCTGTAGGTCTGAAGTTGGACATGGTCTCCTTGGGCTAAAACATGCAGGGAATGTTTCCTTGCCTGTTCCAGCTCCTAGAGCTGGCTTTCTGTCTCCTAGGCTCTTGCCACTTCCCAAATCAGCAATGCCTGGTGCTTATTTTGCATCACTCTGACCTTCTTTGACCTTCTGTAGTCATTTTCCCTCTGATGTCTGGTCCTTGCTTTCACTCTTTTGATTACACATGACCACTCTGATGATCAAGGATAATCTCCCTATTTTAGATTCAACTAATGAGTCAGATGCATGCCTTTGCAATGTTAATTTCTCTCTGCCACAGAACCTAAGATATCCAAAGATTCTGGGGATTCAGAGGTGGGCATTGTGGCAGGGTGGTATTCTGTCTACCAAATGGAATAATTATATATTTAGAAGAGGTGCACGGGGTTACCATGTACAATATCCTTCCCCCAACTTTCTTTGATGTTAACATTTTACAAAACAAAGGCATATTTATCAAAATGAGAAAATTGGCATTGGTACAATGTCCTTGACTTCATTTGTATTTCATCAGTCTTTCTGTTATTGTTTTTTGTGATTTCCTGATTCACTGCATTTAGCAAAAGGCTTTCATGGCTTTCTTTTTGGGGTTTCTGCACTAAGTAGACACTGATGTACTCAAGTCAGGCAAAGGTATCACGACACTTCTCTTTTTCTGAGGCAGGGCATCACGATCTAGTTTGGTTACAGTTGAATGGGCCAAAAATATTCCAGGTTCTTGTCTAGGGCAAGAAAAGCATTGCCAAGCAGATACCTTGTAGTATGTGGTAGGTTTATTAAAGATCACAGGGCAGCAGCAAGAATTGGCACAGGGGCAAAGCAGGGTCAGGGGAGGAAGAAAAAAGGACAAAGGAAGAAAGGGGCAAGAGAAAACATGGCAAAGGGAAAAAAAGGGCCTTGATAACTCAGGTGTCCGCTATTTTTGGGTCAGATACCACTGCTCCAAGGTGCTTTCCACTGTCTCTTTCTTATGCCAGCAATCTGGGCAACCTCCTAAATTTAAACCTCGATAATCATTAGGGTGATGTGACATTTATAGTTGAACAAAGGGAGTAGGACTGCACATGTTTGTTTCTAACTGTACTAGTTCAGGCTGAACTCACTGTGTTGACCTGGCTGGCTTTGAACTGATCCTCCTGCCTCAGCCTCTCAAAGCCTGGGATTACAGGCATATGCCTGCTCTAATGTAGTATTTTGTCACCAATTTTTAATGTTTCCTGCAGAAGTATCAGGATAAACTTGACATAATGGTATTTACCTGTGATCCCAGCACTCAGGAAGCTGAGGCAGGAGGATAACCATGAATTTGGGGCCAGCCTGAACTACATAGTGAGATGGTCTCAAAAAACCAAAAAAACAAAACAAAACAAAAAAAACCCCACAGAAAACACACAAAAAAACTCAACTGAAAATGATTGAAGAAAGTTAACACACCAAGGTAAACTACAAAAGAAGGGTATATAAAATATCACTAATAGGATCACTTCAAAGGAGACTATGTTTCTTCTTGGTCTATAATAACAGTTTTTTTTTTTTTTGAGACAAGGTCTCTGTGTGTAGTTTAGGCTGGTCTTGAACTCAATTTGTAGCCCAGGCTGTCATTAAACTTGTGGCAATCCTCTTGCCTCAGCCTCCCAAGTGCTGGAATTACAAGTGGGTACCACTATGCCTGGCAACAATGCCAGTTCTGAAGAAAGGCTCATAACTGTTGCTCCTGTAATTTGGCAGAAGTAAAGTGAGGGCCAGGCAAAATCACAGAACAGTTAAGAGTTTGTATTTGATGCCTGCTTCTCTTTTTGTTATAACCTTAAAATTATACATTCATTAATTTATATTCATTGTAGAAAATTAGAAAACAGGAAAATTAATTTTAATCACCTATGATCTCTTTACCTTAAATTGTGTATTGTTAATATTCCTTTAACCTCTATTTCTCCTGGGCACATACACATAAGTATTATGAATATAATTAAATTTTAAAAATTGTATAATACCATTCATACTTTTTTTGAGACAGTCTCATCATGTAGTCCCACGGTGGCCTTGAAATCATGGAGATCTTCCTTCTTCAGCCTCCCAAGTGCTCATTTGGTTTTTAGAAACTGTTTTTTTTTTTTTTTCATCTTTTTGAGACAGGGTATTGCTGTGCAGTTCAGGCTGGCCTTGAGCTCACTTTGTAGCCCAGGCTGGTCTCTAACTCGCAATGATCCTTCTGCCCCAGCCTCCCAAGTGTTGGGATTGCAGGCATGAGCCACCACGCCCGGCTAAAACTTTTTTTTTTGAGACAAGTTTTCACCATGCAGTTCAGGCTGGCTTGAACTCACTGTGTAGCCCAGGCTGGTCTTGAACTCAGAGTGGTTCTCTTGCCTCATCTTCCACATGCTGGCGTTACAGGTGTTCACCACCATGACCAGCTATTCATACTCTTTCTACTTAATATATTGTGGAACATTTTATTTATTTATTTATTAGTACATGTTGTCATGCATAATGATCACATTCATCATGGAGCATGGACACATTTAAAAAATAAATATGAACTATAGCACCCCTTACAATGGCTGCATATTAGTGCCTGCCTGTGTTTTAGTTAGGTCCCCAGGTACTTTGTTTTTAACAAAGTTTTCCTGCCCTAATTCTGCAAGCTCAGTGAATACACAGGTAACTGATACTGGAAAAATATTTAATATCTATTCTGCACTTTTGGAAGATATCAGCACATATCAACTGTATAATGGTGATAATTGTGAAAGCTTTTTCATAGGTTTATTTGAAGAAATAAAACAGCAATGCATAGCAGGTAGAAAACTCACAATGTGAATGATTGTTACAGTAATGTTAACAATCATATATACATAAAATCTAGGTGAGGAAACTGGCTGAGGGAGGTAATATAATTGCTCAAGGAGGTCAATCTGCTAACCTCAGTTAATGAGACTTTGAATTCCATATTGATTTTCCTTCCTGTGGGAAGTATCCTGACAATAACGCAGGCAGGTGTAGACTTTCCACCTGCCTACATCCGAAATTATAGTTCATAACGTTGCTGTAATGCCAGCAATCTGGGATGCTGAGACTGGAGGATATTAATTAGAGCCCAGCTAGGGCAATTCAGTGACTTTGTCAGACACTGTATCAAAATAATAATAATAATAATAGTTAATTATGAAGAAAGTTGCAAAAAGAATGAAATCAGAAATAAGTCAAAAAGGAAATAAACTGAATACCTCACTGAGAAAAGGAAAAAAAATAAATCCACCTTGGGTGGCGGTGAACACCTGCAATCCCAGCACTCTGAGAGGTTGACGCAGGAGGCAAATTTGAGGCCAGCCTAGGCAGTTTAACGAGATCCTCTTCTGGCGGTAGAAAGGACTGAACCCAGGGCCTTCACACTGAGCAACGTTTCCAGCCCTTTATCAACATTGTCGTTGTCATTATCGTGATTGTTATTCTTAATTTTGAGAGAAGGCTGTGCTAAATTGCCCAGGCTGGGCTTGCAGTTGCTGTCCTCCTGCCTAGTCTTCCAGCATGGTAGGATTGTAGGCTGGCGCTACTGTGCTTGGCCTGCTTCTCGCATCTTGGAATTGCTTGAAATTGGGATGTGTTATTCATCTGCAACTAACAGGCCTTAAGTTAAGGAACCAGTACAGGTGGGACAGGTAAACTGCTCTATGAGGCACCGGGAGGCTACATTTTGAGGCTTCCGGAGTTTGCCACGTGGCTCCGCGGTTGCCTGGGAGACGCTGGGTGGGTGTGGAAACCAGCAACGCGGGAGGACTCCATTTCCCAGAAGGCCGCGCGCCGCGAGTGCCCCGGGACCGCCTGCTGGCGCGCGTTTGGCCGTTCGGTCTCTATTCGCGTTCTCGGCCGCTTCCCTGTTTTCCCCGCCTCCCGGCCTCCGCACCAACTCTGCCGGCGCTGGAGCGGATTCGGAGTCCGAGCCGCGGAGACGTGGAAACATGGAGGCCTGAGCCGGCTTGCGCCACCCGCGTTGCAGCGCGACCTCGCTTCCCTGACGCCCTCTGCCCGCCGCCCGCCTGCCCGGCTGCCGTACGTGAGGCTGGACGCTGAGCTTCCTGCAGGCTGAGACAGGTGGGCTCCGGACGCTTCCCTTGGTTGGCCGGCGCCCAGAGGGCTGGGCAGCTCGGTTTGCGCGGGGAGGTGGGCCGCTTCCCCGGCCGGGACTGGGCCACAGCGGGGCCGCGGGAGCGACCGTGTGCCTCGACCAGGCGGGCCCTTGGGGGTGTGTTAGATCGGAGCGTGACCTCGGGCCGGTCTGGACTGGGAGTTGAGTGATACCGCCTGACAGTCGAGGCTTCCGGAGATGGAGCGATGTGGGTCTGACACATGGGCGTGTGATCGCGTTTGTTTGACATACACATTTTTTATTGCGATAATTCACATGCCATAAAATTCACCCTTTAAAAGTACAATGACAGTACAGAGCGGAGGCTTTTAATATATTCATATGGTCGTGTAACTTTATCACTAATTCCAGAGTATTTTTATCACCCATTAAGTAGCCCACACCATTTAGCAGTCACTCCCTATTCGCCCTCTTGCACATCCTGCAACTATCAGGATGCCTGAGCAGTTGGATTGAACTGGAGTGGATGTTTGTGTACTAGTGGCAGTAGTGGGGTGATAAAACTGACCGAGTACTGAGAAGGGTTAGAGAAGCGAGGGGATGGGTGTAATAAGGCTAGCAATGGAGATATGGGGAAGACTGTTGGTCGAGGGAGTGGGATCCTTCAATGAGCAAATGCCGCTTGGAGGATTCTGTGGGTAGAAGGCGCTGGACTGGAATGCATGAAGAGATGGAGGTGGTGGAGAAGATTGTAAACTGGCGGAGGAACCCAGGTGCTTGGGCTAATGAGTTGGGGGCTCAGTAGAGGCACTGGAAGTGGAAGGGAAGAACATCTATAAAAATAGGTGAATAGTTATTGCAAGGGATGAATTTTATGACTCTGGGTTTCTAGAATGGTTATTCTGCTTTAGGGTTTTTAATCTTAGATAATCTTAGCAACTGAGAGATAGATAGGCTAGGCAAATATGAATATTCCTCATAAGAGCTAATCTTGGAAGCAGCCTATACAACCGATAAAGATAATGTGTTAGTTATACATAGTGGAACACTGCTCTACTGTAAAAAAGGATAAATTTGAGTAATTTGTATGAAAGTGGATGTACCATGAGACATAATGTTAAGTGAAATAAATCAGACATACAAATTTGAATAGTACATATTTCTCTGATATGAGACTCTCAAAGTATAAGTAATTTAAACAATAAAATAAAAGACATTAGGAAACAGGGAGATAGATCTTTTGCAAATAGGAAAGGAATCTAGAGGTAGAGAGAGCAGGGGAGAGAGGGAGGGGCAAAGAAATAAAAAGGATTACGATGTTAAGTTCATTTACCTGCTCTCTCAGATAAGTGTAAACATGTACTACAAGCATGTACTAAAAAAAAGTGAATATTCTTACTCTGCAGATGAATCAGTCTTTCAGAGGGGAATTGCCTGAGTTTGTAAGGTTGGTAATAAGGCAAAATGAGTTAAGATTCCAGAATAATTGAAATTATCAGTTCTAAGTATATTAAACCTGTTAATTAAGGCAGTGCATGTTAATAGAAAGGGCATTAGCTGTTTAGTTTATACTGTAATAAAATGTATATAGAGTTCTATATTATCATAGGTCAAGGTATTTTTAAAATTTTGTGGTTTTATTTGGGTACCTTTTAAATACAGAAAAGTTTATACAAGAGCTGGGAGTGTAGCTAAGTGATACAATTCCTTTTTTTTTTTTTTTTGAGACAGGGTCTTACTGTGCGGTTCAGGCTGATCTTCAGCTCACTTTGTAGCCCAATCTGGTTTCAAACTTGCAATGATTCTCCTGCCTCAGCCTCCCAAGTTCAGTGATAGAATCCTTGCCTAGCCTGTGTGTGGCCCTGGGTTCAATCCTCAACAGTTCAAAACAACCACAGTTAGCCAAAAATTTAACTCAGTGGCATAAGTGCCTGCCTAACAAGCACAAGGTTGTGAGTTCAATGCCCTGTACCAAAAAACAAAAAAACCCTACAACCAGTTAAATTGTATAATGCAGTCCCGTGCACATATTACCTAGCTCTAACAGTATTTAAGTCATGGCAGTTTAGTTTCATTCAAATCCCTATTCATTCATAAAACCACAGTCTTCCCCAAAGGCCCCCCCCCCCC
>PVLA01004354.1:84514-108964 GCA_004027455.1 Hydrochoerus hydrochaeris | reverse complement strand
CAAACCATATACATACTGTTTTATCTGTAAATATTTGAGTATATATTTGCAGGAGATTGATCACTGTCTTTTAATATGCCTATAATATCATTGTCACACCTATAAAATTAGTAGTAAGGTCTTAATATCATCAATATGTAGAGGGAATTTTTTTTTTTTTTTTTTTGAGATAGGGTCTCACTGTGTAGCCCAGACTGGCCTTGAACTTGTGGCAATCCTCTTACCTCAGCCTTCTGAGTGCTGAGACTGCAGGTGTGTGCCACCACAGCTGGCTAGGATTTATTTTTTAAACATGGTATCCATTTGATACATGTTTGACTCTGAAAAATATAGTGTATCACTTCATTTTTCCAGATCTTAATATCCTGTTCATTTTTTGAGTTAATATGCTGCATTCCCTGCAAAAATTTTTGAAAAATTGTCAACATTAACTGGCTTTTTAATGAATGGAGTTTTGCAAGGGTAGGAGAGAAGTAGAAGCAAAATATACTGCAATATGCACAAAAAATTCTTACAGTGTTCTAAATATTTGGGCAATTTTATTGTGTTTTTCTAGATAATTTCATATACTGTTTGATGTCTTTTTCTGTGTGTGTGTGTGTGTGTCTGTGTGTGTATACTCTTTCCGTGACTGTCATACATAATATAGTAACACAGATTTTGTGGCTCAGAACAACACAGATTATTTTATTCTCCTGTGGAAGTCTAAAATGCTAAAATCAATACATCAGCAAGGCTGTGTACTTTTCTGGAGGTTTCTTAGGGGAGAATCCATTTCCTTGCTCCTTTGATTTTCCAGAGGCTGCCACTTTCCTTCGTTTATGGCCTCCTTCCTCCATCTGCAAAGCCACAAGGATGCTTGTCTGTGTTCTTCTACCCTCACTTCTCTGACCACAGCTGGGGAAAGTGATCTGCTCTTAAGGACCTGTGAGATTGGATCAGGTATACTTGAATAATCCTGGATAATTTTATCACTCCCACAAAGCCACTTTGCAAATAACATAATCACAGGTTCCCAGGGTTAGAGATGTGGGCATCTTTGGAAGCCATCATTCTGCTTACCCCTTTTTGTTTTGGAATATTTTGGTGAGGTTTAATAAAGCATGTGATTCCTTTTTCTGCTGTAAAGACATTGAGAGTGCTTTTACTTGAAGTTGTAGGTGATTGTTAGATCCAGAGAGGACTGTTGCATTTTTCTTTTCAGTAAATGGGAAATACCTGTGATACTTTACAGTGTAAGATTTTGTGAAATGAGACCTTTTAAAGGGATTAAGTATAAAAGTGATGTTAACACTTTATAAAGTTTTTCTGTGTTTCATTTTGGCCTCTTTTTTTTTTTTTACTATTCATGTTTTAAAAATATTTTATACCTATAATATGTTTTAATGCCAAGCCGACTCTTGGGGGCAGTGATGGTTACCATGTAGAGAGACACAGAGACTCTGTCCCTCCAGGAAATAAATGGAGGCATCTCTCCTTCAGCAGGTAGAGTATGTTCTTAGAGTGAGAAAGTATTTTTCAGGTAGAATAAACTGCTGTAAGATTTGGACCTGAACAGCTTTCTCAATTCTTCTGTGACTCAGCTGGACATAGTTAAGTGCTGTAGGCCTGACAAGCAGAGTGACAGGATGGTCACCATTCTTCTCTCCCTCCTGAAACAGAAACTAGTCTTATGAGAGGGCCCCTATACTCCCCCCGCCAAAAAAAACCCCCAAAACCCACAACCAGTTAAATTGTATAATGCAGTCCTGAGCACACATTACCTAGCACACATTCCCCAGATGTCCTTTATTTTCCTTGGGATTCTGCTTTCTAGTGCAGCTCTGCTTTGTTCCAGTGCTGTGAAGTGTTGACTGTTTCTGGTGAGAAGAACCTGGCTGCATTGTGTTCAGGGCTTCTCTTATCAGGAAGTATGATGGAACATATACTATATGTTCCAGCCTGTATTTTCCCTAGAAGAACTTTTTGCAGAGCATGATGCTTTGTGTGTGTGTGTGTTTGAGAGAGAGAGAGAGAGAGAGAATGAATGTATGTATGTGTCACTGGGCATTGAACCCAGTTCCTTCACACTGAGCTATTACCCTATTTCCCAGACCTTTTATCATTTTTTTTCAATTTTGATACAGGGTCTCAGTAACTAAGTTGCTCAGGCTGTGCTTAAATTTGTGATTTTCCTGCCTCAGTCTCCCAGAGTGGCAGGGTTAGCTGAGTTTAATGCTTTGAATTTAATTCTGTGCCTGCAAGTAGTTTGTGCATCATCCTTGCATTGATTATTTCTTTTCTTTTTAAGGAGGAAGTCAAGTCAGGGTCTTGCTATGTAGTCCAAACTGGCTTCAAACTTGTGGCGATCCTCCTGCCTCAACCTCCTGAGTGCTGGGACAACAGGCGTGCACTGCCATGCCTGGCACATTACTTAGTTCTGCAAAATAATCTAAACTAGTAGGGTTGGGAACTACTTTACATTTAGGTTTTATTTACTAAAATGTGTTTTTTTTCCATTTCACTAAGGAAGCTTAGTACTTGTTTACTTTTTGATGGCTTTCTTTTTTAAATTTTTAATTGTTTTATTTTTTGAGACTGAGTCTCTCTATGCAGTCCATGCTGACCTTGAAGTCACTATGAGGCCAAGCTGACCTAGAACTCAAGGTGATCCTCCTGCCTTAGCCTCCAGAGTGTGCCATCATACCCACCTCTTCTTATCTAATTTTTATCACATTATTTAAAAATTGTGGACACTAGACATGATTGCAGCTCTTCAATAGAGACACTGAAAGAATTGTCTTTAAAAACTTCTATATGTAACGTGACTGTTTTTGTTTGTTAAAAATTAAATGAAAATACCTTTTATCTACCTAGCAATGCATATATTATACATAATATTTTGCTTCTCTTCTCTCAATTTTCTGGACTTGGATATCTGAATGGGTGACATGAAAAGAGGAATTGGAAGTGGTTGGGGAAGGATATATACTTAATTCATTATTGGGCACGGAGAGTTTGAGTTGCGGTTGAGACACTCACTGATGCAATCAGATAATTGTGTCAACCGTCAGACAGTGCTGGAGTAGACAGTTATTTTGGATTCATCAATAGGTGTGGGTAGAGTCACAATCTGAAAGTCTTAGGATGTATGTATGTGATCATATGGCCACAAGGTACAGAGTAAGAAGACATGCCCTTAAGTCTGTCCTTAATAAAGCATCGGCTTAGGTTCAGGCTTCTTTAGGTCTCCATTTTTATTCCTTCCCTGTACCAGCCATGCTGAACTTCCCTCTTATCCTTCAGGCCTTAACTTCTTAATAGGCAATGGCTGCTTTTGTGGTATGAGCTTTTCCTGAGTCTTCGCTGTGGTTTGGATCTTGAATGTCCCCAAGAACCCATGTGTTAAAGATTTGGTCCTCTAGTGGTGCTGTTGGGAGGTGGCAGAATCTTTGAGAGGTGGGGCCATGTGGGAGGTCCTTAGGTCACTGGGGGCCTCCCTGGGAAGGATAATGGGAACTGACTCCTTCCTTTCTGGGCTCACAGGCTCTTGTGAGCAGTTTTGCCCTGCTGCATACTCTTGCAATAATGCACTGCTTCTCCAGAGGTGTAAAGCAGTGGGCCAATTTGTCATGATTTCAACAGGTAAAACTGTGAGCGAAGAGACACCTTTTTTTCTTTAAGAGTTAATTATGTTAGATTTTTCATTATAGTGATGCAAAGCTGATGAACGGTCTCAAATACTTGCATTATTATTGTTATTATATTTTGTTTTTTGAGACAGGGTCTTCCTATATGCTGTACTTGTGTAGCACTAACCACATAGTGGGCACTGAGAAATATTTGTTGAATGTTGACAGTCTCCTTCGTGTTTACATAACTATAATGTGATAGTCTGGGTACTGCTTGTTTGGATTTTGAAACCCTATAGTGCTTTTGGTATTTACACATTGAGTTGTTTATATGAATCAGTAATTATAAAAAAGTGTAGCACATTCATCTAATTTATTTGTTTTAAGGAAATTCTTATGTACAGATATTCTTCATTTAATGACCTACCTGTTAAATGACTGTTTGGACTTATCAGCCTGCTACTTGGACTTATGATCTGTCTTTTTTTATTTTTGGACAGTTCTGTACATCTTGTTTATAGAGCCTCAGAGTCTTTTTTTGTACAGTATATATTTATATAGTGCTGTAATTTTTACTCATTGTACTGTACAGTAGTACCATACTGTAGTTTTATATTGTTTTAGATCACAGTACTGCATGTAAACATTATGCAAATAAAAGGAAAGTCATCAAATGGAGTTGCCTTTGACTATTTCTTTGTTCTGAGTATGTGTGTGTGTGTGTGTGTGTGTGTGTGGCTTTTTGATACAGGGACTTTGCTTTGTAATTCAGGTTAACCTTGAACGCATTATGTAATCCAGGCTGGTCAAGAGATAATCCTCTTGCCTCAGCCTCCTGAGTGCTGGGATTACAGGTGTGCCACCATGCCAAGCTGTGATTGATTTTCTTAATGACCTAGTCTTGGGAACAGAACTTGGTCATTAAGTGGGGAGTATATTAGAAAATAGCATTAGCTAGGAAGGCATATTATTTTAAAAAAAACATGAAAACCTTACCTTATCCTTTTTTAAAAATCTATCCAAGGCAACTACTTCAAAAAACTCTTTTAAGTGTTTTCTTTTGATTCTTACCTGTGTTTAAATATTATGTCTGAACTGTTATTTTGTGGTTTTGTCAATTTGAGAGAACACTTACTGACTCCTTGTGTGGTAGATGAGGTGCCCTTCCTCTTTTGCCTCTAGCCCTTTCAGTGCACTTCCTGATTAATTTAGTGTTTAATATTTACAGTTAATAACAACGTAAATATTGCTCAGTACTGGTGAATAATTTGCCATGTCCCTCCTCACGTCCTCGAATTTGCTTAGATTTGCATGAACATACTAGTTTTTATCAAATACTTTGAAAGACCTATGGTAATTGGTGCCCAGGGAACTGATGGAAGATGTTACTCTGGCTACTGCTGTTGCAGTCCCAGAGGATTCATGTCTTCCTGAGCTTTGCAAATAAAGTAAAAATCTGAGACCCTTCAGAGGCTCGACTTGCCAGAGTTGCATTCCTGTTTTGCTTGTGCTTTTTTTTTTTAAACTTCTATTATTAATGTATTAAAATCTTCTAAATTTGTCTTCCTTTTATTCTTTATCTTCTGTTTTCCATTTATGTGTCTTGTTCTTTATAATGTTTTCTTGACTTATCTTTTCTCCTTTCCATTGAATTTTTTAATTGTATTTTTAACTTAAAATTCCTTTTTTATTCTTTCTTTTTTTATGATAACCTGTTCTTGGTTCATGAAGCAATTATGATATTATTGTAATCATAAACAACAACAGCACAGTTTCTGCAGCCAGTTTTCTTGGGTTTGAAACCTAGTGTGCCACTTTCTAGCTCTGTAATTGTGGGCAAATTGCTTAACTTTTCCTTACCTCAGTGTATTTATATAGGCTAGGAATTGGCAGATACTTTGTATAAAGGAAAAATTATAAATATTTTAAGTTTTATGGGCCAACAGTTAAAATGAAGGATTTTTCCTCCTTTCTTTTTCTTTGTTAGTACATGTGTGCAGAACATTTTGTTCCTTGTGTGGAGTTGGTATATGTACATGACACACCTTCTTTCTTTCAACCCTTCCCTCCACTCCTTCCCTTCTCCCTCTATCTCATGATTGCCTTCCCCTTTGAGAAGGAGCTGCGTCCCTACTTCCTATTACCTGCTATTTTGCTGTTTGTTTATACTTTGGATTGCTTAATTCCAGGAGTCTTTTGATGGAATTTTTGGAGTCATCTACGTAGAGTATTGAGTTACTGGTAGATAATGCTACTTTAACTTCTTTCTTTCCTATTCAGATTCCTTTTTTTTTTTCTTTTCTTTTCTTGTCCAATTGCCCTGGCTGTTTGCAGAACCATATAGAACAAGATTGGTGCTAGTGGGCATCCTAAATCTTTCACGTAAGAGAAACCATGTGATATTTAAACTTGTCTGATTTATTTCACCTAACATTCTGGTCTCTAGATGTATCTGTTTATCTACAGATGACTCAAATTTACTGTTCTTTATGGAAGAGTAGTACTCCACTGTGTGTAAATGCCATATTTTCTTTATCCATTCATCTGTTGATGGACATACATGTATAGGCTACTTCCATGATTTAGCTATTACAAGCCAGGCATGGTGGGCACATGTCTGTAACCCCAGCATTTGGGAGGCTGAGGCAGGAGGATTGCTGTGAATTCAAGGCCAGCCTGCATTACATAGTAAGAACCTCACCTCAAACAAATAAGCAAACCCTGAAAAAAAAAGATTTAGCTATTACAAGTGGTGTTGCGATAAACATGGGTATGCATGTTATTACTGTAGTTTCATGTTTTAACTTTTTTGGGAAGATAACCTGAAAGGGAAATAGGTAGGTCAAATGGAATTTCTAATTTCAGTTTTTTGAGGAATCTCCATACTGATTTCCAAAATGGTTGTACTAGTTTACATTCCCCCAACAGTATAAGAGGGTTCCTTTTTCTTTGTATCCTGGCCAGTGTCGTTTGTTATTATTTGACTTCTTGATGATGGCCATTCTTTCCGGGGTAAAATGGAATCTCAATGTTTTATTTTGCATTTCTCTAATGGCCAGCAGTGTCGAACATTTCTTTATTTATTGGCTATTTTTTACTTCCTCTATGAAATGTCAGTTCATTTGCCCATTAATGACGGTGTTTAATTTTTTTGAGTTCTTTGCATATTCTAGATATTAGCTGTATAGCTGACAAATATTTTTTCACATTTAATAGGTTGTCTCTTCACTCTGGTGGTTGGTTGTTTTTTTTTTTTTTTTTTTTTTTGGTATTTTGTCTCTTTGAGACAGGTCTCACTATGCAATTTAGTCTGGTCTTGTGCTCACTTTGTAGCCCAGGCTAGTCTTGAACTTGTAATGATCCTCCTGCTTCAGTCTCCTGAATGCTGGGATTACAGGTGTGCACCAGTTTCTGTTGGTTGTTCCTTTTGCTATGCAGAAGAAGCTTTTTAGTTTGATACAATCCCGTTTTTTGATTATTGGTACTATCTCCTGTGCAACTGGGGTTCTTTTCAGAAAATCCTTGCCTACTCCAGTGATCTCAAAAGTTGTATGTATTTGATCTCCCAGCAGATTATTTCTGTGTTAACTTAGTTTTTTGATATACTTTAATTTTAGTTCAGAACATGGTGAGAGATAGGGGTCTAGCTTTAGTTTTCTGCATGTGGATAGCCAATTCTCTCAATACTATTAAAGAGACTGTCTTTCCTCCAGGGTGTGTTTCTGGCTCCTTTGTCAAAGATCAGATACACTGGCTGAACGTGCTTGAGGTTGTTTCCGTCCTCTCTGTTCTGTTCCTTGAGCCTCATGCTTGTTTTTGTGCTGCATCATGCTGTTTTTATCATAGTAGCTTTGTAATGTAACTAAAATGGAGGATATTTTCTAGATACTTTCCTAACAGGATAAAATAATTTTGTATAAGCTTTTATTAATGATGTTCAAAATGGAATACTCATAATGGTTAAGAACATTTTTTTTTTGGATGATGAAAGATTTGCTGGTAGGGAGAATGAAATTCTTTTTTGTTGTTACAGAACAGATAACATTTTAGTATTTCATAGTAGATTACAAATATTTATGTATTAATTCTGGTTTTTTTGGTTTATTCTGATTTGTAATGACACTTTTGTATTTCATCTTTCAAAAAAATCTTTTTACACAGGTATTGCCAAGTAGTAATATCTGAACATTTGGTTTTAATGTGACATATTTATTGCTTGGACAAAATTTATAGAATTGTTACTTTTCTCTCTCTTTCTGGGAGATGAATCCAGTGCCTTCCTTACACATTTTTTTTTTTTTTTAAATTTTGAGGCAGGATCTTGCTAAGTCACTAAATTGCTCAAAGTGAGGTTGAATTCGAGATCCTTCTGCTTCACACTCCCTGAGTGCTGGGATTATAGGCTTGTACCACCATTCTCAGCTTCTTTTCTGGATATTTACCTTTAGCTTATCATTGCACTGCAGACAGATACTTTCATTGGGAAATGAGGGGGAAGCTCCTCATTATGTAGTTACATGTGGAAAGTTGTACTCGGATTAAGGTCTGAAAATGGTGCTGGGATTATAGTTTGATCTTAGAAGACATACCTGCCCCACATTTGTCTAGGAGTGGAGATCTTTTTTTTTTTTCTCAATTTTTGACAGCCTAGGAAAAGTTTGATATTATGATTTAGGCAGTTATCAGTTGTCCCTGAAATGATTTTATCTCACTATGGAGGTTTTTAAAAAAAATTTAAAATTTTATTTTAAAGAGAATAAAACCAACAAAACAGAACAAAACCAATCAAAACAAACCAATGTAAGTGACACAGGACTTCAAAACAATAGGAAATCAACAATGGTTACCATAATGCCTCTTGCTGTCTTCAAAATAGCTGCCCATACCTTCAGACATAGTAAAAATCAAACGAAACAGTACCGAATAGAACCAAGAAAAACAAAAAAATGAATGCAATAAAGAACTTCAAAATAAGATAAGAGAAAATCCAAAGTGGCTACCATAACATATCTTGTTATCTTTGAAATAGTTGCCCATGCCATTGATACAGTAAAATCAAGCAAAACAAGACAAAACCCAAAACAAAAAACAATGAAAATTATAAAGGACTTCCAAACAAGACAATAGGGAATCCACAATGGCCACCACTCTCAGAAGGAGATGCCCCATGGATGCTAAATTGCATACTGACATCTTTTGAGTAGATGGTCAGACCACTGGCTGTGGGCCTGCAAAGTCAGTGGAACACTGAACACTACAAGCATTAAATTGTATTCTACCTCAGTAGCCATTATTGCAGCTTGTGTTTCTCTGGATCAGCCGGTTGCTTATGGTGGGTGAGGGGGGTGGTGTTGACTTTTTCCCAGTCTTCTGGCAATACCTGTGCCAGAAGGGGCTGGCATCTGGCTCTTCCCTCAGTGGCCCTTACGTGGTGCTGACTCGCAGGGAGGGCTTGCTTCTTGGTGACTTCTTGTTTTCTTCCCCTGCAGTCTGTGAATGGTACTGACTCATGGGAAAATGCTGGTGTCTGGTTTTCCTTGCAGCAGCCCATGCACTGCCCAATTTGCAGGGAGGACCTGCTTTTTTGTTGTTGTTTTTGTTTTTGTTTTTTGTAGGTTTTGTATATAAACACTATGGACCTTCTAACTTGTTTTCCTTTTTAATTTATTTTTGTGTTTTTAAAAATTTTATTGGTACAGTTTGGATATACATGATAACATTCATCACAGGGAATTTGTACCTATACATAACATATCTTGCTTCTTTTTTTCCCGTTCCCTTACCCTCCCTTCAACCCTCCCTTCCTTATTTACAAAAGCTTTGCTTCTATTTTTCCCTGTATTTTTTCTTGATGTTTCTTTCCTTTCCTTCACTCCCCTCCTTTGTTTCCCTTCTCATTTGAACATTTTCTTCCCATTTCTCAGTATCTACTATATATTTTAGTCCTTATTTATGGTTGCAGTTTCTCATATCAGAGGAATAATATGGTATTGATTGATTGATTATCCTTTTTTTGTGTGTGCTGGGATTTGAACTCAAGTCGTCTAGGCTAGGCAGGTACTGTTCAGCTGAGCTACATCCCCTGTGGCTCCTTGATTGTGTTTTTGAGACTGGGTTTTACTCTGCAGTTCAGGATGGCCTTGAACTCATTCCAATCCTGCCTCAGCCTCCCAAGTGCTGGGATTACAGGTGTAATGCCACCACAACTGGCTCCACATGCATTTTTTACCTCCATCTTTATTATACATCACAGCAAATTTCACCTCAGGTTGTCCTGAGTTAGTATTTTCTTACCATTTTTGAAAATATTCATGCCATAATGATTCCATATGGATTGTTCTTTAACCGTGTTCACTGAAAGATTGAGAGATTAAAGGTGGTTGTGCTGGCTCACATCTGTAACTCCAGCACTCAGGGAGCTGAGGCAGGAGGATTGCCATGAATTCATAGCCATGCTGAGCTACATAATGAGTTTAAGGCCACTGTAAACTAGATAGTGAAATCCTGTCTTAAAACAACAACAAAAAAAGGTTTGTTTTTTTCTGTAATATGTGTTCTTTTGGCTGCTGTAATGCAACAGTTCAGCTCACTACTGATGAATGCCTTTCTATACTTGATCAACAAGTGAGAAGTGTGGAAATTGTCTTCGCTTATAACCTCATTTTCATTTTTTATATTTTGAGAAAATATTACTTTGTGATGAGGTGACTTGATATAAATTGTCTAATTTTCCTGACTGGTGTTGTCGTAAGTTGGGAGTGCGGGCTGTCTGGCAGATGAGGCCAGGAAGCTGTGATGGATGTTTAGTCTGGTGATGCTTCCTTTATTGTGTTCATCTGTTGCTGTTACAAATAAACAAAATGCTTTAACATCTAATTAGAATAGTCATCTATGTTGTAGTTTAAAGTGTGACATCAAAGTTTACTTTTTTGTAGACTGATAATAAAAAATAATTGTAGTACAGCAACATGCAGGGCACTTGAAATGCTGTTGAGTTGTAGCTGTGTATGATTTGTGGGGTGCGGAGTGGCAGTATGAAGGGATGAGGGCACCATGGATGAGTCTGTAGGAAACCTTCAATTCTGCTTTTGTCAGAAAAACAGCTCCAGATAATATGTGAACAATGGAGCATAGCTGTGTCCTAATAAGTCTTTGTTTAAAGACACCAAAATACTAATTGCATGTAATTTCCATATGTCACAAAATATTCATTTGGTTTTTTCCAGTCATTTCAAGTGTAAAAGTCATTTTTCAGGCTGCAGGCTATGTTTTGGCACTTGAACCATAATTTATCAACCCATGCATGATAGGCTATGAATATAACAGTGCCAAGTCTTCAGTTGTGGTGAAGAGTAATTGTGTCAGTACAGTACATGGAAAAAGCTTAAAGCAGTGCCTGGGGGACACAGGAGATATTATATAAATATTTCCTATTATTTCTGTTTTAGTACCTCTTTGAAGATACTATTTTTTTGGTGGTGGTGATCCCGGGGATTGAATTTGGGGTCTTTACACTAAGCTATATTCCATCTTCCTCTTTGTTTCTTTAAAATTTTGAGACAAGGTCTTGCTCAGTTGCCTAGGCTGCATTTGAATTTGCATTTCTTTGGCTTCTGCCATACTGTCTTTAATTTTGTCTCAGGTTTATCTGTTGTCTAGGATTCACATTTTTATTTTGGTTTGTGATGCAGACCACTACAAAGCAGCTCCAAGCAGTATTTAAAATTGATCAGTTGGCTTTGTATGTTTACTGGTGAGTCTGTCCAGTGCCTAGACTTCCTGTCTGGAGATGGGCAGTGGACTCATAGTAAGTGAAACTGTATGGGTCACTGATCCCTTCTGAAGCCTGTAGTGGCCTCTGATGCTGTGGACACCTCAAAGGACAGGATAAGGTCACAGCTGAGGATGCCTGACTTTCACCCCAGTTAACTAAATGAAGACCATAGCTGCAGGTGTTTTACTCCTGTAGTGAAAGTCAGCCTGGAGACTTTCTCCTAAGATAATTCTCCTAAATTAGCAGAAGATACTTCTCCTAAGTTAACCTAAGATCCTTCTAATTTTTTTTCTTTTTTTTTTTTGGAAGTACTGGGGATCAAACTCATATCCTCGCACTTGCCAGGCAGGTGCTTATGCCACTGAGCTAAATCCCCAGCCCTAGAGCCTTCTAAATTAACGTAACCTGTTACTAGGAAAAGGTGAACCACTCCTAAGGTTCTGCCCAGTTTCCCGCATTTTCCACTCTAATCCCCTCCTTGTTTGAAAACCAAATAAATATGGATAGCCTAGAGAAGTTCCTTGTCTAAGCCCCAAGAGAATCTCAAATTCTATTAGAGGGTTTTGATCCTCCTGGAACTCTAAATATTATACCATTTGTCTCATTTATTTAAGCCTTTGCTGGGCACTCATTTGGGAGTTGGGGATCTTGGTCAGGTCCCTGATAGTTTGGATTCTGTATTTCATGTTCAGTGTTTTCAGTACAAGTCCAGTCATTTTGGTCTTTCTTTCTTTCTTTTTTTTTTTGTCTTTTTGAGACAGGGTTTCTCTATGCAGTTCAGGCTGGCCTGGAGCTCACTTTGTAGCCTAGGCTGGTCTCGAACTTGCAACAATCCTCCTGCCTTAGCCTCCCGAGTGCTAGGATTACAAGTGTGAGCCACCACGCCTGGCTATCCTTTCTTATTTAAGGTTGAGACAACCCCTCTCCCCCACTCTGCCCCACCACATGATTGGAAGCTCTTTGTGGATTTTGTTGAGGGGGTGGGCATTTTTGTAAGGTGGTAAGCAAATTGTTTTTTAATGTGGAAGGGAGAAATCCTAAATGTTTCTTGGTTCTCATTCAGTTCTCTTGATAAAAGCCTTCCAATCTCCTGATTTGGAGGCTGGGAAACCCACTTTATAGCTGTGTAGAAAGTTGACTTTACATATTTTTGTAATCCAGGGTTTGGTAGTTCCGGGTCTTTCCAGTGAACTTTCCGCAAGGTGTGTGCATATGGCTTCTCCTGGTGAGGGAGGCCTGCAGAGTTGGCCCTGCATGCTTACCCAGTTTTCCTGTGCCTTGTTTCTTGCTCCACAGCTTCCCCAAGGTTTCATGCGGGTGAAGTGGCTTGCATGCTAGGCAAGCGCTCCACCACTGAGGTGTATTCCAGCACAGGCTCATTTTTTCTCAGTGTCTTTTTTTGGCTGGCATTTATGTTGGGGCTTTCTCCATTCTGATGGTTTGGTTATACTCTTCCATTTTCCACACCTCCCCTGATCTTACCTTTGTGGACTTAAATCTTTTTATGTTCATTAGTCTCATTTCACTGGAGTAGAACACTCAGGTGTACTTAATACAGCACTTGGAAACTGGTAGTCTTCCAGAGAATGTTCCATTACTTGATGGACTCATGGCACCTATGGCATTTCACATCTCCTTTGACTAGTGACCATTGCCCATTATTTCTCTAGTCTCCAATTTTAACTGAGATTTCTCTGTAAAGTCTTTGCGTACAAATGGTGTGTGTGTGTGTGTGTGTGTGTATATATATATATTGTATATACATGTGTGTACATATATACAATTTTTCAGGAGGTAGGCAATTTGTTTTTTTTTTTGAGACAGAATCTTGCTATATAGTTTAGGCTTGAACTCACTATGTAGTTCAGGATAGTCTTGAACTCAATGTAATCTTCCTGCCTCAGCTTCCCAAATGTTGGGATTATGCTATGTACCACTATGTCTAGCAAGGGAGTCAGATATTTGGAATATAGTTTAAGATTTGTGTATTTTCATCCTAGCGTGGGACAAAGTGCATCAAGGTGTCCTTTAGATATTTTGAGTTTGTTAGGACAGGATTTGATATCATAGGTCAGATAGAAAAGTTGATGTTTGCTTTCTATTTAAAGCATATTGAGTTAGGAGATAATTAGTGAATAAGCACACACAAAAAAGAAGAGATTTAAAAATTTTATGTTTATATTAAATATTTCACAAGCATAAAATTTTGAGCATATAATTTCTTGGTTTGTAGTACTATTTTTGTCCATGATGGTAAAATTGACCTGGGGAAGTAACTGAACTGAAAAGTTAGAAAGGATGTACATAGCAAAAGAAGGCATAGTAGGAAGGGAGTCAAACTCACATGACTGAGGAACATAAAAGAAGTGCTCCAGGATTACAGAGAAAAAAAGAGATCATAATATGAGGAAGTGAAACAGTTTAACTTATGTGGGACAGATATGTGTGTGTGTGTGTGTGTGTGTGTGTGTGTGTGTTGTGCATGTATATATGTGTAGTTTTGCTTGCTTTTTATTATTATTATTTTTGGAGACAGGGTCTCGCTGTGTAGTCCAGGCTGTCCTTGGACTCACTAAGTAGCCTGTGCTGGGCTGAAACTTTTCATCCTCCTGCCCAGCCTCCCTGAGCACTGGGATTACAGATGTGTGCCACCACACAGGGCAGATGCGTGTGGAAAGGCAGGTGGATGGCAGGAGCGGAGGTGCAGCTAAACCTGGTAGACTTTGAGAGGATAGCTTGTTATAGCTTTCTGGTAAATTGAGGTTGACAGACCACTTGCACCAAAATCACTGTGAATATCTTTAAAAATGCAGATGCTTATATGCTATATCTTGCTAGTCTGAATCTTTGCCTTTAAGAATTTGTATTTTTAAACAGATGCTTCTTGGGTGTCTTTGAATACATTCAGGTTTGAGAACTACAGGTTTGGAGGGTAGTTGGAGATAAAGATCAGAAGTGTGCTCACAGGTAAGGAAGAGTTCATTTATAGTTCTTGAGCTGATTAATGAAAGGGGGAAGTGGTAATTTTAGCAATTCTAAATCACATTTGACTTTTTATTTGGTTGTACTTATTCTTGGCTAGGGCCCTTGCTCAGTGCTTTGCATGCTTCCTTTTGCTTGATCCTCAGAAAATCTTACAAGTTGTAAGTAGTTTTTTCCTGTTATACACTTGGATTTTATGAATGTTAAAATGGATAATCAGACTATATAGACTTATTAGCAGGATCTCTCTAACATGAGAACTTTTAGTCTCAATTGCTACTCTGGATTGAATTTCCTAGATTTTAAGGATTAATTTAGCAGTGTAGTGCACAAAGTGATTCAAAATTGAGAGATTGGAAGCAAAGAAATTAGAGTACTATTTGCATGAAATCATGTGAGATTATAGGACTATGAAGGTATGGACTAGAATAGAGGTAGTGGACTATAAAGGAAGAGATGGATTTCAAAGACATGTAGAATTGTAGGTGTTGTAGAAGAACCTGTGGAACTTGATGCCATTGGAGATTCAGCACAGTAAAGTGATAAAAGAGCAGGGACTCTGGAATTAGATGCCTGGGTTCAAATCCTGGCTTTGTTCTTTATCTTTGGGACTTTGGCCAGATTATGCCCCCTGTGCTTTAGTTTCCCTCAGCTGTAAATTGAGCTTCTACCTCTTTGGATTGTTAAGAGAATGAAAAGGGCAGATAATTGTAAAGCATTTAAGTTTCTGGCATATAGACCAGCAATAAAGAAATAAAAATTGATTAAATCAAAGTGCCATTGTATGTACTGTTCTCTCTGCCACAAATTCTCCTGTAGTTCCAAAACTTCTTGTATATAAATGAGTCCATTATAGTACGTAACCATATTGTGTTATAATGACTTATTGATATATTGTCTTTCCCATTAGAATTTGAGTTCATTAGTGGTGGAGGCCTGATTTTATTTGTTTTTGTGTTTCCAATAGCTATTCTTTTTTTTTTGGTGCCAGGGATTGAACTTACAACCTCGTGTTTGCCAAGCAGGCACTTATGCTGCTGAGCTAAACCCCCGGCCCCTCTAGTAGCTATTCTTACACCTACCATTTGAAGTACATGGGTATTTTTGGAATGTATTCTTGGGTATATGAGATACCGTGAGCGAAAAATGCCGGTAACATTGATAGAAATTTGAATAGATTTTGGAGTGATTCCTTATTTTGAGGGGCAAATGATAGTTTAAATTATTTTTAAAATTTAATTGCATGGTTTCTCTGATGTAAGAAATAGAAACTGTAAATAATTGCCAAAGTATATAATAGATATTGTGAAATACAAAGAAAATACTCAAATTGGAAGGGGAACTAGGGAGGGGGAAAGGGAAAAGGAAAAAAATGAATAGAAGGAAAAATGTAAACAAAGCTTTTGTAAATAAGGAGGGGAAGACAGGCCAAAGGGAAGGGAAAGGGAAATGGAGGGAAAAGATATATTATTTACAGATACAAATTATACATGGTAAATATTATCATTGTGTTTTTTTGAAAATGTAAAATTAATTTAAAAAATAAATATGATTTTAAGATTTAACATGAAAACAGGACATAGAATTAAAATGCCTCCACCTTTCTCCTATTTTGAGACAGAATCTTGCTGTGTACTTCAGGCTAGCCTCAAACTTGCTATGGAGCCCAGGCCGTCTTGCGATTCTTCTGCCTCAGCTTCCTGAGTTGTGAGGTTACAGGTGCTACCACAAAACTGATTCTCTAACAGAGATAACTGGTCGTGGATCATTGCTAATATTCCTTAGAACCAATAGATCAGTCTCCTGTAAGAATCTGGTATTTATTGAAACTCATAGAATTCTACTCTTGCCTGTTCTTTGTCCTTATTTGAGTTATTTAGTATAGTTTTGTATATTTACACATTTAACATCTATCTCATTCTTTTTAATGCCTTTGGAGTATTCCATTATATAGTTATTCTACAATGTAATTAATCTCCAAGTGATGATCATTTAGGTTATTCTGTGTATTTGTTATGAGCAGTTCTGCATGCAGAACTTGTCAACTTCTGTGGATTTACTTATAAAATTTTGAAACCAAAATTATTGGCATAAAGGCCATGTAGCCTTGAAATTTTGATAGATACTGCTGATGGCTACACTAAATATGAGAATGTCAGTTTATTTCTTACCCTCATACTGATGTCAAGCTTTTTAGCTTTTACCCGATGGGTAAAAATGATACCTTATTGTTTTAATTTGCACATTTTACTTCTAATTTAGCCTGAAGATCTTTTCATGTATTTATTAGCTGTAGGCCTTTAGCTATTTCTGCAAGGATTTTTTTCTTTTGAATACTTTCTGTCTAGCAGTGTGCTGGAGATTAATTAGGGATGAGAAGGAAATAACAAGCCTGATTCTGCTCTCAGGAATAATCTACCTGGGGAGATCTGTTTATACCATAGAAAGGTAGCATTTCAAGGCCATTTTTGCATAATGGGAGTTTGAGGGAATAATGAGCTGATAGGGGAAACTTTTTAGGAGGGATAATGGAATCAGTTTTGCATGTGTTAAGATTGAATTTTTTTAACTTTTCTTTTTTTAAATCTTTTTTTTTTATTTCAAAGAGAATAAAACCAAGCAAAATAAAACAGGATAGAGCCAATCAGAATAAAACAATGAATATGATACAGGACTTTGAAACAAGATAAAAGGAAATCAATAATGGCTACCACAGTACATCTTGTTATCTTCAAAATAACTGCCCATACCATCAGATATAATAAAATCAAGCAAAACAGAGCAGAATAAAACCAATCAAAACAAGACAATGAAAGCAATACAGGACTTCACAACAAGATAATAGGAAAACAATAATGGCCACCATGCCTTTTGATATCTTCAAATAGCTGCCTAGAGCATGTGACACAATAAAATCAAACAAAACAAAATGGAATAAAATCAATCAAAACAAAACAGTGAAAGCAGTACAGATCTTCAAAACAAGTTAATAGGAAATCAGTAATGACCACTGTAATATATTTTGTTATCTTTGAAATAACTGCCTATTCCATCAAATATAATAAAATGAAACAAAACAACAACAAAAAAATAAAACCAAACCAAACAGAACAATGAAACAATACAGGGTTTCAAAACTCAATAATAGATTAACAATGGCCACTGCCTTCCCTTTTTAGACATTTCTTCCTCTTTCACTTTCATAATGTCTATTGTGCATTTTGGATCCCACTATACTACTTTAGGTTTTTTTTTGTCTTTTTGAGACAGGGTCTCTCCATACAATTCAGGCTGGTCTTGAGCTCACTTTGTAGTCCAGGCTGGTCTCGAATTCACAACGATATTCCTGCCTCAGCCTCCCAAGTTCTGGGATTACAGGTATGCCCCACCATGGCCAGTTTACTCCTTTAGTTTTTTATGCTAGGGAGTCAACACGACGTGCACCCATGTGACTGAACCATTTCACCCATGAGCATGATCTCAAGTTAAATCCATTTACCTACAAGAGCCTCACAGTTATCTTTCTTTATAGCTGAGCAGCTTTCCATTGTTTAAAAATGCCATATTTTTCTTATCCATTCTACAGTTGTTGGGCAAGCTACCCTCACTTTTTTCTGATTCCCTGTCATATACAGTATTGTTTTCTCTCCTTTGGCTTTCAGTCTATGGATTTTCTTTGAAGTTAATTGTATAAAACATATTGATGGATCCTGTCTCCTGACTCACTCTGCCTGTGTTTCTTTTTATTGGTGAATAGAAGCCATTTATGTTAATGGTTACGGCCAACATGCACTGGCTCATCTCTGCCATGCTATTTTCCTGCCATTCAGTGCCTACATTTCCCCCTCCGACATTCAATTGTCTGTCCCGCTGGGTGATCCCTCTCTGCTGCTGTTCCTGGAACCATTGTCATTTTTATCTCTCTCTAGAATGTCCTTCAGTATTGTTTGTAGGACTGGTTTGGTGGTCATGAATTCCTTCAGTTCTTTGTTCTGGAAGTATCTTGTTTCTCCATTAATTTTGAAAGATAGTTTTTCAGGGTACAACAATCTGGTTGGAAGTCGTTTTCTTTCAGGACTTGAAATACTTTAAGCTCTTCTTGACTTGATGGTTTGTGTTGAGAAGTCTGTTGTGATTCTGATGGGTTTTGCTTTATAGGTGATTATTTCTCTTCTCTAACAGCTTTTAGTATTCTGTTCTTGTGCTGAACTTCTGGGATCTTGATTATTATATGTCTGGGTGTAGGTTTATTTTGGTTATGGCTAGCTGGAGTTCCATATGCTTCACTTATTCGTATGTCACATCCTTTTCTCATGATTGGGAAGTTTTCTGCTATTACTTCTGTAAATGGTCATTTTATGTCATTTGTGTTGACCCTTGCTTTTTTTCTGAAATCTACTATTCTTAAATTACTTTTCTTTGCATCATCTTGCAGTTGTTGAATTGTTATTTCCTGGTTCTTTGCTATGTTTAGGAGATCTTTCCTTTCATGATCTCTAGCTGCAAATCTGTCTTCAAGGTCTGAAAGTCCATCTTTAGTTTTTTTCAAGGGGTTTTGTCAGCTTTTGATGGAGCTTTTAATTTCCTGGATTGCTCTTTGAATCTGTTTCTTGCAATCTAAATCTTTCTTACATTGTTCATTCAAGGTTTCCTTCATTTTCCTATGCTCCTCTATTCTTTTTTAATCTATGGCTTCTTTAGAGATGCTTAGCAATTCTTTTTATTATGTTTTTCATTTCTTCTTTTACCTGAGATAGTATTTCTGTTTTAATTTCTTTTATAGCCTCATGAAGTTGTTTCTTTATTTCAGTTGCCATCACTTCAGAAATTTTAGGTGTGCAACTCCCAATCTCTTCCATGTTTACATCTCCTCAACTTGCTCTGTACCGGTTGGAGGCCAGAGACTGCCTCTTGCTCCTTTGACTTGATATTTTCTTTGGGTTCTTCTGGACAAGTGGGTAGCGGGGTCCCAGGCACTTGCCACATTGGCTACAATTTCTCCAAAGTGTGACTGTTTGGTTCTCCTGGCCAGTGCTTGCTATAGGTATCTGATGATGGTTATTAGATATGCTGGTGTGGGGCTGCTGTTGTTGCCAGCTTTTATTGGCTACCAGCAGCAGGAAGTGTCCCTAATGGCAGGTGGTGTGCATGTGGGGTAGGGCAGGCCTCCTGGACCTGAGACGGTTACTTCTGTTCTTCAGTTCTACCTAATCTGAATTTTTTTTTCTTTTGAGACACAGTGTCACTACTTTAGGCTGGCCTCAAACTCATGGTGATCCTCCTGCTTCAGCCTCCCAAGTGCTGGGGTTATAGTTTTGTGCCACCGCACCTGGATGAGATTAAGTTCTTTACTACACTGCATTCAATGAAAATGGGTCTTGTTATTGTTTAGATCTACAGTGTCCCTCAAAAGTTTCATGTGGTTGGGCAGTGATTGGGTCATGGGGTGCTATACTCATTGATGGATCACTGTGCTCATGAATTCACATGTAGCTGAATGTGCTGTTGGGAGATGGTGCCTGGTCTGAAGAGGTGTCACTAGGAACATGACCTGGAAGGATATGTTTTTGAACTCAGCTTTTCCCTTCTCCCTGAGCTTTCTGGATGCCATGGTTAAGCAACTATTGTCTGTCATGGTTTTCTACCATACTTTTTTTGCCTTGGAGCTAACTGTCTTTGTACTGAATCTCCCAAAACCATGAGCCAAGTTAAACTGTCCTCCTTTAAATTGAGGATGTCAAGTATTTTGTCCTAATGACAAGAAATCTGATACAAGTCCTTTGAATGATTTACTACTGTCTTACTTATCTTGATGAGACAACATATTGGACATCCAAAATCAAAGGAGGAAAGGTTTATTTAGTTCATGGTTTGCAAAGGTTTCAGTTCATAGTTGGCTGGCTCCAAGGCAAGGTAGCATAGAAGAGGGGTATTGGAGGGAGAAACAGTTCATGCAAAGCAGGGGAGGCAGAAGGCAGCAAGCTATCCTTTTTCATCTTTTGTATTTATCCAGGCTACCTGCCTTTAGGGTGGGTAGCACTGGTATCCTCAATCCTAGCATCACATAATGAATCCATCCCAGCATCACATCTTCCATCCCAGCATCACACACCATAGATCCAGCCACCTCCAAAAAGCCCCACCTATGACCACATGAGACTTTGGGGAGGGTACATCTGGTTAGAAGTCATCACACCTACTAAAAGCATCAGCAATTGCATGCTTCTAATTTCTAGCATAGGCTATGGGTGCACTTTAATCAATATAATTACTGATTATATGTATATAATACTATAGATATTATACTTGAGTTAAAATATTTTTAAGTAGTAGGACTATCTATAGAATTGGATTGATCAGAGATTGTGATTAGAAGGGAAAGGTTTGAAAGTTGTATTATTTAAAGCCATTACAGAAGTCTGGAAAATAAGATCAGTTGCTGACAAATTTAAAGAAAGACAAACTTTGTTTTCAACTTTGCTTTCAGTGAGGATTGGTGGCAGATGGAACTTTCTGTCCAGTGTAGGTCAGTGGTGCTCCTTTTGCTTGGCTAACCTTTTTCCTCCTGGGCATTCCAGTTCCTCAGGAGTTGCTTTTACTCTGTTCTGTGCCAGTGATACCTTCCTGTTGCTACTGGGGCAGTTCTTTTTCTTTGGATTTATCATACCTTTATTCTTTTTTTTCTGGTACCAGGGATGGAACTCATGACCTCACGCCTGCCAGGCAAGCACTTATGCTGCTGAGCTAAATCCTTGACCACTATAGCTTTATTCTTGTATCTGTGTGAAACATCTTACATACTTAAGTACCTGTATAAGATATAAGTGGTACTTACATCTCTTACTGGAAACATGAATGAAATAGTGAGTTTCTAAACTATCTAAATGTCCATCATTATAGGCATTTTAAAATTATAAAATAGAATATTATGCACTTGTAAAAAGGAATGAAGTACTTCATATATGGATAGGAAATGGTTTCTGATTTATACTGTTTAAGTGGTAATAGCAGAATAAAGGGACATTTATTACATGCCATGGTTTCTGAAAAAAGGAGAAGTATGTATCCTTATATATATGTGGGATATCTGTGGAATGATACCCAAGGAACTGGTAATTTTTTGTCTGATTTGAGAAATTAGGTGGTTAGGAGATGGGATGAGAGCGATACTTTTTTCACATATGTATATGTTCTTTAACATATTTTGTATGTATATTACTGATTCAAAAATTAAAAAGTCAGAAATTTCATTTAGTAGGCTATGTAACATTGCTTCTCCTTATTGCCTTGTCTAGTAGAGGAAGGAAGTTGATTTCATACTGAAATTTTGCTGTTTTGAAAATCCAGCATTTAGATACCTTTTTAAGTCCAGAATAAATTGTTTTAAACCATTGATGCTGAAACTTTCAGTTTTTAAATTTTCACACAAAGTTCACATGTTACCTAGAAAACTTCATGGAACAAGAATTTGAAGAGAATAATTTTTTATTGTGTTCCATTGTTATGGGTGTTCCGAAAATGGAACACTAGTTTAATAGTTGATTACTCTGAAGGTATCACAAGAAAAGTAAAATAGTGGTCTACTTGATAACAGATTGCTTTCATTCTGATTTCTTTTGATCTGGTATCACTTTTATCCTTTAAGTTTAACAAAGCATAGAGAAGCACTATGGAGTCCATGGTAGAGCCCTGAGAAGCCATACTTAAATTGTTTATACTAGGAAGCCGGTACTCTTAACTAACCCATTCTAGCCACACACTTAAAGGTGTTTATCTAGTACACTAATGTTAAACCTATAATGCTAACTACTGATTATGTGAGTCCTTTTATAAATAGCTAACTATAAACCATTTGTGAGGATCTTCTTTTGTTCTTTTTTTAATTTCACTGAGGCATATTGAGGGGTCAGATATTACCAGACAAATAAAAGTATTTGAAAGATTTGGGAAACAGGAAATAACAGCATTCTTTTTAATTTTATTTAAAGAGAAAACAAAACAAAACAGAAAAAAGGGTAGAAATAATACAGAATTTCAAAAAAAATAAACAGTAAGAAATCACTAGTTGACAAATTATGTATTGTCATCTTAGAAATAGTTGTTCAAGTTACAAAATAAAGCATACAAAGTGGACATTAAAACAGTGAGACTGCAAACAGTTCTGTTCAATGACCCAACAAAAACTTAGTAATGTGGTTATCTGTCTTACCCACTTAAACATAGATGCAGTTAAATCCTTTAGAGCACTTTTCCTCTCTTTTTTACAATAGCAATTATACATTTTGGGTTTTATTACTCCTACAGTTCTTATTACTTTTTACACTAGAGACATAATGTGCTATTTATAAATATGATTCTTATTTATTTCACTTAAGAGGGTAGTCTCAATTTGCCTCCATTTACCTATGAAAGCCTCAAGGTCATCCTTTTTATAGCTGAGTAATATTCCATTGTATAAAAATACCACATCTTTTTCATCCACTCTGTAGTTGATGGATATTTTGGTTGTTTCTAAGATTTAGCTATTACAGATTGTGGACATGGGTGCACATATATCACTGTGATATGAACTTTTCAGTTTTTCTGGGAAAATACACAGGAGGGGAAAAGCTGGATTGAATGGAGCTATTCTGAGGATTCTCCATACTAATTTCCTTAGTGGTTGCACCAGTCTACATTCTCACCAACAGTGGAGTAGTGTTCCTCTCCCCCACTACAGCCTTGTGAACATTTGTTATCAGTTGATTTCTTGATGGCAGCTATTCTTTCTGGAGTGAGATGAAATCTCAGTGTTGTTTTAATTTGCATTTCTTGAATGA
Organism: Hydrochoerus hydrochaeris; assembly: GCA_004027455.1. Taxonomy (NCBI): domain Eukaryota; kingdom Metazoa; phylum Chordata; class Mammalia; order Rodentia; family Hydrochaeridae; genus Hydrochoerus; species Hydrochoerus hydrochaeris. Next base: position 85,778 of record PVLA01004354.1, on the reverse strand, counting down.
CCAGTGATGGTGAACATTTCTTCATGTATTTGTTTGCTATTTGTATATCTTCCTCTGAAAACTGTGTGTTTATCTGAGATGCCCATTTTTGGAGAGGGTCTTTGAATTTGGGGGGCTTGATGTTTTTCAATTCTTTATATGTTCTTGATATAAGTCCTTCGTCTGAGGGACTGCTGGCTAAAATTCTTAACCACTTTGTGGGTTTTCTTTTCACTCTGTTGGTGATTTCTTTTGAAGTGCAGAAACTTTTCAATAATATGAGATCCTAGTTGTTGATTCTTTGAAGTGTTTCCCATGCAATTTGTGTTTAGTTCATGAATTCTCTGCCTACCCCTGTATCTCCAAGACTTCTACCTACCTTGTCTTTCAGCAGATTTAGTGTTACTGTTTTAATATTTAGATCTTTGATCCATTTAGATTTTAGTTTTGTGCATGGTGATAGGCATGGGTCTAGTTTCAGTCTTCAGCATGTGGAGAGCCAATTTTTCCAACACCATTTATTGAAGAGGCTATCCTTCTTCCAGTGAACATGTTTAGACCCTTTGTCAAATATCAGATGGCTGAATGTCTTTGTAGTTATGTTTGCATCTTCTAATCTGTTCCATTGATCCTCAGGTCTATTTCTTTGCCAGTACCATGCTGATTTTATCACTGTGACTTTGGAGTATAGTTTCAAATCAGGAATTGAGATGCCTCCTGTCTTGCCTTTGTTGCCCAGAATTGCCTTTGCTCTTCTAGGTTTCTTCTGTTTTCAAATGAATTTTAGGAGTGTTTTCTCTAGATCTGTGAGGTATGTCAATGGTATTTTGATTAGGATTGCATTAAATCTGTATAACAGTTTTGGGAGTATGGCCATGTTCACAATGTTGGCTTTTCCTAACCAAGAGCAAGGAATGTCCTTCCATTTTCTAATATCCTCTTCAATCTCCTTTTTTAGCGTAGCATAATTTTCAGCATATATGTCTTTTACATTTTTAGTTAGGTTGATTCCTAAGTATTTCATTGTTTTAGATGCTATTGTGAAAGGTGATATTTCCGTAATTTCTCTCTCAGTGAGTTTTTTGTTTGTGTACAGGAATGCTATTGATTTTTGAGCATTGACTTTGTATCCAGCTACACTGCTGAACTTTTTGGGTGTTTTATAGAGTATCATGTCATCTGCAAATAGTGATAGTTTAACTTCTTCCTTTCCTGTCTTTATTCCTTTTCTCTCTCTCTCTTTTCTGGTTGCCCTGGCTAGTATTTCCAGAACTATATTGAATAG
>PVLA01004354.1:0-84414 GCA_004027455.1 Hydrochoerus hydrochaeris | reverse complement strand
CTATTGAGATGGCCATGAGGTTTTTGTTTTTGGCTCTGATGATGTGGTGTATTACATTTATTGATTTGCATATGTTAAACCATCCCTGCATTCCTGGAATGAATCCTGCTTGGTTGTGATGTATTATCTTCTTGATGATTTGCTGCATTCTATTTGCCAGTATTTTATTGAGAATCTTTGCATCAATGTTCATTAGTGAGATTGGCCTATAGTTCTCCTTTTTGGTTGGGTGTTTCTCTGGTTTTGGTATCAGAGTAATACTTGCTTCCAGGAATGATTTAGGGAGGATTGCTTTCTTTTCAATTTCATTGAAGAGTTTAAGGAGTATTGGCATCAAATTGTCTCTAAATTTCTTGTAGAATTCAGCTGTGAATCCATCAGGACCTGGGCTTTTCTTTGTTGGTAAGTTTTTAATTACGTTTTCAATTTCAGTAGCTGATATTGGGTTATTCAAAATTGCTGTATCTTCTTGGTTGAGCTTTGGTAGTTCATATGTTGCTAGAAATCTGTCCATTTCCTCTGTGTTTTTCACTCTATGTGAGTAGAGATTTTAAAAGTAGGTATTCATGGTCTTTGCATTTCCATGAGATCTGTAGTAATTTCCCTCTTTCCAGTCCTTATTGCATGAATTTGGGTTTTTTCTTTCTTTTTCTTGATAAGGTTAGCTAGAGGTTTGTCAATTTTGTTTATTCTTTCAAAAAACCCCAGCTTTTTGATTCATTAATTCTTTGTATTTTTTTTTTTTTTTTAGTTTCAATTGCATTGATTTCTGCTCAAATCTTAACAATTTCCTCTCTTCTATGAGCTTGGGTTTAACTTGTTCTTCTTTTTCTGAAAACTTGAGATGAAGCATTAGGTTTTTATTTGTGATTGTTCTTTTTTCTTGATATGACAATTTATTGCTATATATTTCCCTCTAAAGACTACTTTCATTGCATTCCATAGGTTACAGTATGTTGTTTTCGCATTTTCATTGAATTGTAGGTATTGCTTTATTTCTTCTTTAATTTCATCTGTAGTCCACTCGTTGTTCAGAAGGTTGTTATTTAAAGTCCATGTATTTATGCAGGTTTTGCAATTTCTTTTGCCATTAATTTCCAATTTCAGTGCGCTATGGTCAGATATTAAGGATGGGATAATTTCAATACCTTTGTCTTTACTTAAGAATGTTTTATGGGATAATATATGGTCTGTTTTGGAGAATGTCCCATGTGCAGCTGAGAAGAATGTGTATTCTAATGTGGTTGGGTAGAACACTGTAAACATCTACTAAGTCTAATTGTTCACAGATATGATTCAGTTCTTTCTTTGTTGACTTTTTGTCTAGTTGATCTATCTCTTTGTGACAATGGGGTATTAAGATCCCCTGTTATAATTGTGTTCTTGTGCATTTGGTTTTTCATGTCCATTAGTATCTGTCTTATATAGTTAGGTGCTCCTGTATTTGGTGCATATATATTTATAATTGTTAGTTTTTCCTTTTCAATTTTTCCACTAACAAGTATGTAGTGACCTTCTTCATCTCCTTTAATCATTTTAGGTTTGAAGTTCACATTGTCTACAAATAGAATAGTTATTCCTACTTTTTTCTGGGTTCCTGTTGCATGGAATACTATTTTCTATCCTTTGACTTTTAATCTATGAGTTTCCTTTTGATTCAGATGTGTTTCTTGTATACAGCATATTGTAGGATCATGTTTCTTTCTTTTTTTTTTTTAATCGGTACCAGGGATTGAACTCACGACTGCAGGCTTGCAAGGCAGGCGCTTATGCCGCTGAGCTAAATCCCCAGCCCTGGATCATGTTTCTTGATCCATTTTGTCAGCCTGTTTCTTTTGATAGGTGAATTGAGGCGATTTACATCTATGGATATCACTGATATGTACTGGCTCGACTTTGCCATGTTATGTTCCAGTTGTTTGCTTTCTGCTTTTCCTCCTTGTTTAATTGCTTGTCCTACCTGGTGGTTTCTTTCTGTTGTTGTTCTGGAGATTGTGGTCATTTTTATCTTTATCTAGTATGTCTTTCAGTACTCTTTCTAGGGTTGGTTTTGTGGACATGAATTTCTTCAGTTCTTTGTCATGGAAGTAACTTGTTTCTCCAATAACAAGTTTGGGTTGAAAGTTGTTTTCTTTCAGGGCTTGAAATACCTCACTTGAAGCTCGTTTTGACTTGAGGGTTTGTGCTGAAAAGTCTGCCATGATTGTAATGGCTTTTTTTTTTTTTTCCACATAAAAAAATTTTATTTAAAGAGAGGGGAAAAATAAAGCAGAACAGGAAAAAAAGGGTAGAAACGATACAGAATTAAAAAAAATAACAGTAAGAAATCACTAGTTGATACATTACATATTGTCTTCCTGGATGTAGTTGTTCAAGTTACAAAATTAAAGTATACAAAGTGGACATTCAAACAGTGAGGCTGCAAACAGCTCCGTTCTCTTATCCAACAAAAACTTAGCAACATAATTATCATTCCTACACTCTTAAATATACACGCAGTTATATCCTTTAGGGCACCTGCTTTTCCTCCTTTTGCTTTTAAAGTCCATAATCTGTTTAGTTATATCATGTTTCAGTTTGCTCAGTACCTTGCTGATCTGTTTTGCTGTTTGTATTTACTTTTTTTAAATTTTTAATCTTTTTTTTTAATTTAAAAAACAAAACATGTAAAGGGTAGAGATAATACAGATTTTTCAAAAAAAATAAACAATAAGAAATCACTAGTTGATAAATTACATGTTGTCTTCGTAGAAATAGTTGTTCAGGTTACAAAATTAAAGCATACAAAGTAGATATTCAAACAGTGAGAGTGTAAATGGCTATGCATGCATGAATCTCTACATGTATTTCTATCCTTTCTGTGTTAGACGGAAAAACAAAACTTAGCAAGACAAAACAAAATAAATTCCTATAAAAACATGTAACCAAAAAGTCATATAAAACCACAGTACAAGATGATCTATAATGATTACTGTGTTGTTTATTATTATCTTCAATAGAACTGTCTATATCATCAGGCATAACTGAATGTAGCAGTATAATTGAATGTAGCAGTATAATTGAATATAGCAGTACATAACAATATTATTAAAAATAAAACATTGTAGACAGTGTACAATTAGTAAAAATAAAGCATTGTAGACAGTGTACAATAAAACATTGTAAAACTTCAAAGGCAGGTAATAATCAAACCAGAGTAGATATTCTAGTGAATCTTGTCATCTTCAGTGCAGTTGCCTATACTCTCAGACTTGATACTATTAATCATAACAGCTTTGAATAAAATCTATCAATACAAAACAGTGATCTAACAAACCAGATTTGATTACGATCAATCATAGCAAAACAGTCTAGGTTTTATAGAGCTTTTGATTAAGTTAATAGGAAATTAAGGATGATTACCATACTATATCCTGTTATTTTCGGAATTACTGTCTGTGCCCTCAAATCTAGTACAAGTAGAATGACTGGAACAGGATACAATACATCTAAGCAGAGTAGTGTGAGTAATGTGTGTTTTAAATCCTGGTGCACTATTAACAATGCAGTGTATCAAGGCCATCTGTGTTAGAGATTCTAGTTATCCTTCTCTGCCTCATTTCTGCTATGCTATTTTTCTGCCTTTGTTTGTCTACTTTTCTCCTTCATTCTACTTCCTACCTCACTCATTGAGGCGTTTCTGCCACTGTTCCTAAAATCCTGGTTTTTTTTTTTTCTCTTTTTCTCTAAAATGTCTTTCAGTATTCTCTGTAGGGTTGGATTGGTGGTCACAAACTGCCCCAGTTCCTCTTTGTCATGGAAGCATCTTTTTTCTGCATTAATTTCTAGTGACAGTTTTGCAGGGTACATCAATCTGGGCTGAAGGTTGTGTTCTTTCAGGGCATGGAATACTTCACTCCAAGCTCTTCTTGATCTGATGGTCTGTGTGGAGAAGTCAGCCGTGATTCTGATGGGCTTACCTTTATAGATAATCTGTTTCTTTTCTCTGACGGCTTTTAATATTCTGTTTTTATATTGAATTTCTGGCATCTTGATTATTATATGTCTGGGTGTATACAGAACACAAAACAATCACTATCAACATATATAACTAAGATCCAAGATATGCAGATATTATATTTCTTGCTTATTATATGTTTTGGTTGCAGGTGGCTGGGGTTCTGTATGCCTCACATAACTGAATGCCATTTTCTTTTCCCATGCTTGGGAAGTTTTTCTTAATTATTTCCATGAATAGCCTTTATAATTCACCTGTATGTATTCCTGCTTCTTCGTTCACATTTCTTATTCTTAAATTGTAGATTCTCTTGTCATGTTCTAGCCTTTGTATTGTTACTACCTGTTTCTTTGTTATTTTTAAGAGATCTTTCCTTTCATCATCACACATTGCAAACTTGTCTTCAAGTTTTAATAGTCTATCCTTAGTTTCTTTTAAGGCATTTTGCCAGCTTTCAATGGAGTTTTTAATTTCCTGGTAGTCTCTTTGAATCTGCTTCAGGTATTCTATATTTTCTTTATATTCTTTATTGAATGTTTCTCTCCTTTTTTTGTGTTACTCCCTTCTTCCATCTGTATCTTCCTGAGAAATGCTTCCTGAGAGCATATTTTTATTACTCTACTCATATCTTGCATTACCTGATTTAATGTTTCAGTTTTGAGCTCGTTCTACAAGGTCCCGAAGATATCTCTTAACGTCCATTGAAGCCATGTGTGATGCTGCATGTTTGCTGCCCTCAGTCTCCCTTGTTTTTCCCTCTCCTGGATCAGTGCTCTCAGGGCTGGGGGCCTCCTCCTTCCTCTCCTGTCATGGTCCTTGCTTCCTCCACACAGGTTGCAGTGCGGGTCCCAGCCCCCTTTCCTGTTGGCCACGTTTCCTCTGAAGCATCCTGGCGAGGGACCTCCACCCTCTCCTGCCTGCTCTTGTCACTGAGATGTAAGCAGCGGCTGCGTATGTCTGCCCCTCCCCACTGGGCCAGCCAAACTTCAGGGGCCTTCACTCGGTTAGTGCGTACTAGGCGCATGGAATAGATTTGGGACAGCTCATTGGGTCCCAGCTAGGGGGGTGGCCTGGTCCAAGTAAATCCCACGAATCTGCTCTGGGGAGGGAGCAACCCACTGAAGTCACTGTTGCTCCCAGTTCAGGGTCCTCCTGCCTGATTCCAACATGTCGCCCATTTGGTCACACCCTTCCTGTTGGGGGAGGTCTCATTCCCAGCACTGACCGTGGATTAATGAAGGTCCCTTTGCCGTCTTCGCTCTCTGTTGGGCTCACCAACCCCCGACTTCAGCGCTGCTTTGGTTCCTGTGAGTGGCGGCAGGAACGAGTTTGGGCGGCTCTGCCAGCCAGCGTGGATTCAAGCTGGTGCAAATTCAGGCTGACGCAAACTTGGTGATTTGCAGCGAAAATGCTGTGTCCTGTAATTTTTAGCTGTTTCAGTTGTAGTCCTGACATATTTGTCAAGCTTTTTTACGTTTTAATTTCTTCCTGTGTCAAGAGGATCCATTTCCCTCTGTCTGGGTCTCTCCAGGGTGTTTTATTCTGGCATATGAGTTGTTTCTCCTGGGAGGCTTTGTATTTTGTTGCTCACTGATTGGCCATCTTGACTTCTTCTTTAATGGGCTTTTCTTGATCACTGAATTGTGTCTTTTCTCTAACAGCTTTTAGTATTCTGTTTTTATACTGCATATCTGGGATCTTAATTATATATGTTGATAGTGATTGTTTTGTGTTCTATATTCCTCACTTATCTGCATATCAGATTTTTTTCCCCTATGTTTGGGAAATTTTCTGCTATTACTTTTGTGAATAGTTTAGTTATGTCATTTGCATTGACTCCTACCTCTTCATTGATGCCTGTTAATCTTATATTTTTTCTTTTGGCATCACCTTGAAAGTGCTGGATTGTCATTTCATTCTGCTTTATTTTTAAAAGTTTTATCCTTTCATGATCACTAATTGAGATCTTGTTCTCAAGGTGTGAAATTCTGTCCTCAGCTTCATTGAAACGGCTTTGCCAGCTTTGAATAGAATTTTTTGTTTCTTGGATGTCTCTTTGAGTTTGTTTTATGAATTCTGCTTGTTTTCTATATTGTTCATTAAAGGTTTCAATCAGTTTCCCATGGTCCTGTACTTTTTCATGTTTCTTTTCTAGCTGCGCTGACCAACTCCTTTACTAAGGTTGTTATTTCTGTCTTTATAGGAGAGATTGCTTATAATTTGATTTCCTTTATAGCCTCAAGGGGTTGTTTTTTATTTCAATTGCTGTCTTTTCAGAGATTTCTGGTGTGTTACTTTTGAAGTCCTCTATTTCAGTGTCAGCTGTACTTGCTTTGGGTGGACCAGATGTTTGAGATTGCATTTTACTTTTTCGTTTTGCCATTTTCCCCTTTCAGGTATATATTTGGTCCTTCAATCCCACTAGCATCAACTTTTGGTAGTGTGTATGTTGGGGTCCTACTATAAGGTTAATGTCTGTTCAATTGCTGTGTCCCATAATGAAGAGGTGGGCCAGTCACCTGAATTCCCCCTGCAGGGCCTGTTGGGTGAGTCCTTTGTTCTTCTAGGCTGACAAGCCTAGGAGTACTGATGGAAATCAACCCCTGGTTCCTGCTGTTATTATGTCTTTAGGTTGTTCAGAGTCACCAGAGCTCCCTGTTTGTAGTGTTTGTCTTGGCGGGAACCCTACTGTGTCTCTGTGTGTCCCACAGGCCCCCTTAATTTTCTCCATGTTGGGGGAGGCCTTATTGGCACCCTCCTCAACCTACCTGATAGTCTCTGTGTGGAGGAAGGACTTACCCACCCACTTGCCAAGCTTGCCAATTGCCTACTTCTGGAGGAGGCTTTACTGTTGCTCCTGTTTACCCACTGACGGTGGCATACTCTTTTCCTATTTTAGGAGCAAACTCACTCCACTGATGGAAGCCTGCTGATTTCTTCTGTTTGGATGAGGGGTTACTGTGTTCCCCCCGATACTGCATGGGTTAATTCATTGCAGTCCAAAGTTCTGGGGGGAGGTGTGGGAGCTGAAGATCAACAGCAATATTAGGTCCAGGAGGTGGGGGGAGGGTCCCTGACAGCAGCAGTGGGACTGCAGGGACGTGTGTCAAGTCTTGGGCTGGAGTTCTGAGGTCCTGAGGTGGGTGGCCAGGACTGCGGGGACACAGGAGGGGCCCGGTTCTGGCCTGGCCCTGCCCGTGCTGCTGGGTGGAGTTCCTGGGTTCTGCGAGGTGGTCTGCCAGGACAGCAGGGGTCACGGGAGGGGCCTGGGTCTAGCCCGGCCTGTGTGTGCTGGTTGGAGTTCCTGGATCCCACGAGCCAGGGTCGATGAAGACAAAATCTGTTGCGTACTCCTCAAAATTAATGAAGTTTGTATAGAGTTCCCAAAAGACCCAAAGACATATTTTGCTTTTATGAAGTTCAGGCCATTTCAGTTTTGAATAGATCTGAAAAAGGAATTTATGTAGAGAAATTAGTTGAAATGAAACAGTATTTGAAGACACTAAGTAACCAGAATGTGAGATCCTAACATGGCACTGTGATGAGGTGATTTAATATGTAAAAATAAACAATGATATGAAAGAATCTGTTAGTCTGATTTGTTGGCAAAGTTCTGGGATGTATAGATTAGATTTTTTGGTTAGAATTTTTTAATTGATTTAAAATAATTTTTTATTTTGAAATAATTATGGGCTTTTTTATTTTTTATTTTTTTTTATTTTTGAAACAGGGCCTCACTATGAAGTTCAGGCTGGCCTTGAGCTCACTTTGTAGCCCAGGCTGGTCCCAAATTTGCCACCATTCCCTTGCCTCAGCCTCCCGAGTGATGGGATTACAGGTATGCGCTGCCATACCTAGCATAATTTTGACTTTAAAAAAACTACAAAAATAATGTGCAGAGTACCCCATGGTATCTTTCATCTAGCTTCCCTTGATGTTAATATAACTGCTATAAAGGGAAGAGAAAAAAAACCAGAAAGGAAGAAAAAAATGGCAACAGCTTTTGTAAATGAGACAAAGAGGTGTTAAAGGGAGGGGAGTGGGAAAGCAATCAAGATATACCATGTACAGGTACAAATTCCCTGTGATGAACGTGATCATTATGTATATCTAAAGTACCAATAAACTTAATAAAACAATATAATCATTATATTATCAAAACCAATAAATCTAATATTGGAACAGTGATCCCAGATATTTCTCTAGATTTGCATGCACTGACTTTTTAACATGTGTATGTGTATAGCTTTTGTGAAATTTTATCACTTGTAGATTCATGTAACCAGCACATAACAGAAATTTCCCATTCTTATAAATGGTCTTTAGTTTTCCATTACTATAGTTTTTGTTATTCCTTGGGTTTTTTTTTTTTTTTTGGGTAAATCCCTTTTCTAATAAGTTTCCAACAGAAAAGCAGAATAGTAACCACTTATTTCTCCATCCACATTTTTCCAGTTGTTAAAAATTTTGCTTTATCTCTATTATTTCTTTTTGAACTATTTGCAAGTAAGTTGCAGATGGGATGACTTTTCACTCCTGACTGCTTGAACACAGGTCTCCTGGGCATCACATAATTTTCTTACTGAATCACAACAGTACCATTATCCCTGTAAGTGCAAAGTATCTCCTGCCACTCAGTCTTTATTATGTTTTCTTAATGGTCTGAAGGTTGTTGTGTATGGTTTCCCCCTGCTCATTCTTTGTCCAAATCTGGGTTTAATTAAGGTTCAGACAGTGATAGTTGGTGATTATACCCCTTTAGTCTTCTTCAATTAGAACAGCTCCTTTCTGTACATATGTTTATTTTCCATGATACTAATTTTTTCCCCCTAGTTTCCTTTTTTTTTTGGCAGTGGGGATCAAACTCGATCTTGTGCTTGCAGACTTCACAGCAAGGAATATTATCAAGGATAAACAGAATATAGTACTGTACAATGATAAAAAGGTCAACTCTCCAAGAAGACATAACAGTCTTTCATGTGCATACACCTAAAAACAGTGTCCAAAAACTGATGTAAATACAAATAAATGAATCCATTGTGATAGCTGGAGACTGCAACAACCCCTATCAGAAATGGTCAAATCTTCAATGAATCAGATTAGTTGCAATCAATAGTAATCATCAGTCAAATGTATATAACTGACATCCATCATTCAACTATAGCAGAATACATCTTCTTCCTCAAGTCTACAGAATGTTTACAAAGTTAAATTCCTTTCTGTACCATAAAACACACTTTAACAAATTTAAAAGCAGTCATCAACTATCAGACAGAAAAACTTACATGACTCCATGAACATATTTAAATGCAAAAAAGTATTTTTTTTTTTTTGCAAAATAACTTCAAAAAATATTAAAAAAAATAGCACGTGATGAAAAGTGGCTGCTCACGGCTCTGTGCACTGATGTCAGATCACTGAGTTACAGCACTGTTTTTTGTATTCCCAGTTGACTGGGAATACAGAAAACACACTTGATAGGCAAATGAATGCATTGTGGCCTGAAATTTTCTTGCGTAGCCCACAAGCTCGGAATCTTCCTGATTCATCCTCCCAAATACAGAGATCACAGGCATATTCCACCATGGCTGCTCTCTCCAATGTCTTTGCTCCCAATGGGCTGGAGCAGCAGTAGGTGGCAGTGTGTTCCTGTCTGTTATGTTTCTTTACTAGAAGGTTTTTGTGGTCTGTTTTGTCCAGTGTGTCTTGAGTGTGACATTGCCAGATATTATGGAGAATGTCTTTGTTGGCTGTTGTTACCTGGCTCTACCTTTGCACTGAGAATTGGCACCAGAGAGAGATACAAAATACAGGGCACCTTATGCGAGGACTGGCTGGTGGTGCACTGCTGTTGGCCACTTTCCATCTGTCAGGTGGCCCGGGAGCTCAAGATGAGGACCTCCCAACTCTATGGAATCTGCACAGTTCCTTTGACTGAGGACACTTTGGTTTGACAGCAGGATAACGCCTCCCTCCTCACACTGTCATACCCGCCTCTCAAATTCCTCTTGAAGAAAGAGTTTTTCTTCATAAATTCTCACTGCAACAGTCAGAAAATAAATGATCCCTCTCTAAAAAAAAAAAAAAAAAAAAAGCATTGAAAACGGGGGGAAAAGCTGGGGGTTTAGCTCAGCAGCACAAAAACCCTTGCTTAGCAAGCACAAGGTTGAGTTTGATCCCCAGTACCCAAAAAAAGGAAACTGGGGGGAAAAAATCAGTATCATGGAAAATAAACATATGTACAGAAAGGAGCCATTCTAATTGAAGAAGACTAAAGGGGTATAACCACCAACTATCACTGTTTGAACCTTAATTAAACCCAGATCATGAGTTCAATCAACCAGTACCAAAAAAAAAAAAAGAGAGATTATTGAAGTGTATTAAAAAAGAAACAAGATCCAACTACATGTTGGCTACAAGAAATCCACCTTAAATATAATGATACACAGATTAACTATAAAATAACAAAGAAAGACACTAACAACACTAATCGAAAGAATAGAATGTAACTTAGTGGTAGAAAGCTTTTTGGGCATGTATGAGAACCTGGCTTCATCCTTGGCTCTTATAATTGAGTAGTACTCCATTGTGTAAAAATACCACACTGTTTTTACCCATTCTGTGATCTGCATTTGGGTTTTTTCCAAGATTTAGCTGTTATAAATTGTGCAGCTTTAAACATGGATGCACATATGTTGCTATTTTATGATGTTTTCAGTTGTTCTGAGAAGATACCCAGAACGGGAATAGCTGGATTTAATGGAACCTCCAATCCTAGTTTTTTGAAGAATCTCCAGACTGATTTCTATAATGGTTGCATGAGTCTACACCCCTACCAGAGGATTCCTTTTTCCCCACCAGCATTTGTTATCCGTTGATTTCTTGCTGATAGCCATTTTTTCTGGAGTGAAATGGAATCTCAGTGTTGTTTTAATTTGCATTTCTTGAATGACCAGTGATATCAAACACTTTTTCATATATTTATTTTCTGTTTGTGTTTCTTCATCTGAGAAGCATGTATTCATCTCAGCTGCCCATTTTTTGATTGGGTCTTTGGATTTGAGGGGCATGACTTTTTTCAGTTGTTTAATGTTCTTGATAGAAGTCCTTTGAGAGACAGTTGGCTAAAATTTTTTTCTCATTCTGTGCATTATCTTTTCACTCTGTTGCTTTTTTTGATATGTAAAAACTTTTTAATAAGATGAGATCCCAGTTGTTTATTTTTTGAAGTACTTTCTGTGCAGTTTGGGTTTTGTTTATGAACTCTCTGCCTACTCCTGTGTCTTCAAGATTTCTACTTACTTCGTCTTCTAATAAATCTAATGTTTCTGCTTTACTGTTTAGATCTTTGATTCATTTTGACTTTAGTTTTGTTTATGATGAGAGGTGTGTGTTTAGTTTTAGTGTTTGGCATATGGAAAGCCAGTTTTTCCAGCACCATTTATTAAAGAGGCTATCTTTCTTCCAGTGAATATATTTGGCCCCTTTGTCAAGGATAAGGTGGCTGAGTGTCTTTGTAGTTGTGTCTGCATCTTCTAATTTGTTCCATTAATCCTCCAGTGCCATCCTGATTTTATCACCTTAGCTTTGTAGTATAATTTCAAACCAGAGATTCTGATGCTTCCTGTATTGCCTTTGTTGCCCAGGATTGCTTTGCTATTCTAGGTCTCTTCTGTTTCCAAGTGAATTTTAGGGAAGACATAGATTTTATTAAGTGCATTAGTTATGTGCCTCAGTAAAGACTAATTCTCATTTTTGTTATTGTTTTCCTTACAGTGGTAATGTTCTGTGTTTCATGTATGTTAAAAATTTAAATCACAATAGGAAGTACGATGTTGCAGAAGGTTAAAAATTCTTTTGAGAAAAGGTCTTGCTATACAGTTCAGACTTGCCTTGAACTTGCAGAGATCCTCATGTTTCAACCTCCTGAGTTCTGGGTGTGACAGGCACATTGATATGGAATTTTGTTTTTCTCCTCCAAGAAATCAAATAATATGATGGACTTAAAAGAAAACTCCTTCATTGACAATCTTTTCCCCCCACAGGGAATTACTTTCAAATTTATTACCTGTTGTTCTCATTATTTACCTTTTCATTTATTAATAAATTTTTTAAAAATGTAGAAATTTTAGATATTTTCTGTTTGCTCCCTACCTGTTATGGAAGATGAAAATGTGACACATCTAAAGCATTCTTTTTCTATAATCTTCTCAATTCAATTACCTTTGAATTTTTGGTTAAATTTTTATTTACTATTTGTGTGGTAGTACTTAGATACATGCAAATATTGATTACTGTTAAACTGAGTCTGATTACATGATCTTTCTTGAGCAGTTTTTGATTTTTCCAAAGTACATAGTCTTTCTTTTTTTTGGTGGTGGTGGTACTATGGAATGAATCCAGGTCCTTTGTACAGAACTATATTCTCTGCCTCTTTATATATTTATTATGTTTAAAAAGCAAAATAAATACTTTATTGTTTTAATTTTGGAGTGGGAGGATTGGGGATCGAACTCATGACTTCATGCCTGCCAGGCGGGTGCTTGTGTTGCTGAGCTAAAAATCCCTGGCCCTATTGTTTTAATGTTTAAAGAAATCAGCCTTTATGTGTCATTTCAAACATTTATAAGCTTTTGAGATATTCCTTCAAAGAATGGCGTTAACATCTCAACCACTTTATTTTTTGTTTTGAGACAGTGTCTCTGTAAGTTACTTAGTTGTTCAGGCCAGGCTAGAACTTTTGATTTTCTTGCCTGTCCCCATCAGTGTGCAGGGATTAATTACAGGCCTGTACCACCATACCCAGCTAAAGCATATAAATCTTTAAAAAATCAATTTGCTGTGTTTTCTATGTGACTTTTTTTTAAAAAAATCAATTCCAGGTTTTCTTATAGCATTGTAATACTCCACATAATGAAGTCAGACAGATCAGCATATCAGTTCTGTTTTTCCTGCTGCGGATTCTGGAGCCATTCAGCTGCTACACTGCTCTTGTCCTGTAGCTTCGCTTCATCACTGCTCTGTGTTGAGTCCATGTTTCCTGAATTCTCTTCTTTTATCTTGCCTTATTCTTTCATATGGAAAGAGTACATCTTCCAGTAGCTTCCAGAAAATGGCGTGCCTGGGAGCTGTTTCGAATCTTGGCAAGTCAGAAAATGCCTTCAATTTTCCTGCATACTTACTTGGTAGATTGGCTAACTCTGGATTTCTAGTTAAGTCATTTTCTCTTAATAGTTTAATGCTGTTGCTAGCTTGTCATTTGGCTTCCAGTATTGCTGCTAAAAGTTGAGAAACCAATTGTTTCCTTTTAAAAATTAACACACAAAACAGTTGGAAACAGGGTAACCTAGCAAAAACCCAGGTAAGTACTGCCCATTTCAGCAAATGTAAATTTTGCTATTTGTGCTTTAATTCTTTCCCCTTTTCATTTTCTCTCTACCTGTGTCTTGCTGCAGTGCTGGAGGTCACACCCAGAGCTTTACACATGCTAGTCAAGCCACTTTTTTCTTTAAGTATTTATTTATATCGCTGCCTCTCTCTCTGGCCTTTCTGATATGATTAGAATTTGCTCTCGTTTTCTCCATGTGTCTTACTCCTTCTGCCAGTTATTAATATATCCATAAAATTTTTTGCATGTTTTAAATTTTTTTTCCTTCTCTTCTCGTCCCTTCCCTTTTCTGGTTGCAGTCCCTGTCCCCATGACTAGGGAGGGTGGAAGCAGTGGGGAGCGTTGGCTGAGGGGCAGAGATAGTGAGGAGCCAGAGTAGCCTTTCTCATTCCTGTTCACAGCGCGGCTGCGCATGTAAGCCTGGGGAAGCCTGTGTCCTCAGATAAGCAACTCGGTTCACTTCTGAAGAGAGAACATGGCAATTCTGACCCTGGCTTTAATGCTTCATGAAATGAGGAGGGACATAAGTAAGTTAGTCACTAATAAAAATTTTCATCTGACCTGAGCCTTCTTTCATCACTGAGCCCACGTTGTTTTCTTTTCTTGTGAAGCTAGTGTAATTGCTACGCATCTTACCTCTATTTTTTTGTTCAGTGAGAGACTGTTTCTGAGCAAATTGAAACACAACATGATCTATTATGAGTTGAGGAACGCAGTGTAACTAAGGCAGTAGTAGGAAATAAATTTGTTTCTGTCTCTTCTGCTCCACTGCTTTACAGAGATGATGGCTGGTAGCAGTTTCTTTAGATTCCTTCAAATCTAGTACAAGCTTATTTAAACTATACTCCTTGTAGTCTTTCAAAACTACACATAAAAGTAAGTTAGGTAAAATATACCTTGTATATGTAAGCACATATGCAGGTACCTTATTCTATTTAATGGCTGATGAGTAACTATAGAATATATTTTGTCAGTTTTCTACTGATGAACAGTTTTTTCCTTAATGGTCAAAATCACTCACTCATTCCTTCAACATAGTATTTAGGGAATGTTTGTGACATGTTAGTCTAGATATTGGGGCTAGAAAGCTAAATTAAGACAGCCCCTGTATCAAAAATAAGATTCAAGGATCAGGAAAAGATACATCAGTGAATACCGTGAGTGGTCTACAAGAGAGTGAGAGTGACATTCTCTGCGATTCCTTTGGACTGGCAGTGCTTTCATCAGAAGTGTGTAATTCAGGACAGACCTATCCCCTCTCCTCCAGAGTGGATGTAGCGTATAGCAACTTCCCTGCACACTCGCCGTCCTGTGTCTGTATTTCTCTGATACCATCATCTCTGTTGTAAATAAGCCTATTTTCAGACCTCTTTGTTAGTAAGTTACCATTATTATGAATTTGCTATGAGATTTTTCTTGGGCAGAGGTCTGCTTGCCCTAAGATCTGTGGTTCAAGTATAGGTTTGGGGTCTTGTGTTTTTGTTGCTAAGATAAATTGTAGCTCCATTTCCCCCCTTATAACTTTGTATCTGATATCTATTATACTTATAAACAAAAGGAGGTGTGATTTCTTTTATTAAGTTTATAGTTCTTAAATAAATAAGCCAAAGGTAGTAAAAGAATGGTGACTATTTTGAAGAAGTTTGAATTTTTTTCTTTCTTTTCTTCTTTTTTCTTTTTTTTTTTTTATAGGTTGCCCTGTGGAAATGCAGAAGTAAAGACAAGTTATCCTACCACATTAGAAGATGGGGTCAAATAGCAGCAGGATCAGTGATCTTCCTAAAAATGAGTACTTAAAAAAGTTATCGGGCACAGAATCTGTCTCTGAGAATGACCCATTCTGGAATCAGCTTCTGTCATTTTCTTTCCCTGCACCAACTAGCAGGTAAGAGATCACCTGAGGATAAAAGGCCACATGAACTTGTGTGATATGTTGCTTTTTAAAACATATTTTTAGTGATAATAATCTATTTGTGTCTGTCATGCATCAGTAGAAAATCAGAAATATATGAAAGAGGGAATTAAATCTTTTTGTTTCTGCTGTTCTCCACCTCCCTTCTTCAGAGGTGATTGCTTGTAGGAGTTTCTTTGGAATCAGTCAGACCTTGTACAACATTATTTAAGAGCTGTACCTCATGTAGCCTTTCAAAATCATTTAAATATAGATAAGTAAAATGTGTGTTGTATATGTAAGCACATGTGCAAGCTGCCTTAGTCTTTTTAATGGCTGAGGAATAACTATAGAATATACTTAATCAGTTTTTTATTAGTGGACATTTAGACTGTTCCAATCTTTTGTTGTAATAGATAATGCTGTATACATTGTTTATCATGCATAGAATGCTAGTATTTCTCATACTGGAATATGTCTCTAGTATAAATTCTTTGAAGTAAGACAGATACAGTGGTTTATACCTGTGATCCCAAACAAGAGGCAGAGGCAGGAAGATTGCAAGTTTGAGGCCAGGCTGGACGATTTAGCAAGATCCTATTTAAAAAAAAAAAAAAAAAGCCTCGGGATGTATCTCAGTGGTAGAATGCTTGTGTAGCTTTTGGCTCCATCTCCCCAGTACAGAAAAAAACAAAAATCAAAAACCCCTTGAAGTGGAGAGAAGACAAGATGGCCGATCAGTGAGCAACAAAATACAAAGCCTCCCGGGAGAAACAACTCATACACCAGAATAAAGCACCCTGGAGAGACCCAGACAGGGGGAGATGGATCCTCTTGACACAGAAAGAAATAAAAACATAAAAAAGCTCCTCAAATACTTAGGGATTACAACTGAGACAGCTGAAGATTGTGGGACACAGTGTTTTCATGGTGACCTGGCAAGTGTGCACCAGCTTGAATCCGCGCCGGCTGGCAGAGCCACCCATACTCGTTCCCGCCGCCGCTCGCAGGAAGAACTTCAGTGCTGAGGTTGGGGGTTAGTGAGCCCAATGGAGAGCGGAGTCTGCGAAGGGACTTTCATTAATCCACGGTCAGTGCTGGGAATGAGACCCCCCCCCCAACATGGGAGGGGCACGACCAAATGGGCGACATGTTGGAATTGGGCAGGAGGAGCCTGAACTGGGAGTGACAGTGACTTCAGTTGGTTGCTCCCTTCCCAGAGCAGATTCGTGGGAGTTGCTTGGACTGGGCCACGCCCCTGGCTGGGACCCAATGAGCCTTCCCAAATCAATTCCCTGCACCTAGCACGCACTGACTGGGTGAAAGGCCCCTGAAGTTTGGTTGGCCTGGTGGGGAGGGGCAGGCATACTCAGCCTGCTTACACCTCAGTGACAAGAGCAGGCAGGAGAGGGCAGAGGTCCCTCGCCAGCGTGCTTCGGAGGAACCGTGGCCAACAGGGAAGGGGGCCGGGACCTACACTGTAACCTGTGTGGAGGAAGCCAGGGCCATAACAGAAGAGAGAGGCAGGAGGAAGCCCCCAGCCCAGAACCCTGAGAACACTGAACCAGAAGGAAAAACAAGGGTAGCTGAGGGTGGCAAACACACAACATCAGACATGGCTTCAATGGACATTAAGAGATATCTTCGGGACCTTGTAGATGAGCTCAGAACTGAAATATTAAATCAGGTAAAGCAGGATATGAGTAGAGTAATAAAAGAAATGCTCTCAGTATGCGTCTTGCAGGATGATACAGACGGGAGAAGGGAGGAACACAAAAAAAGGAGAGAAACATTTGATAAAGAATGTAAAGAAAATATAGAATACATGAAGCAGATTCAAAGAGACTACCAGGAAATTAAAAACTCCATTGAAAGCTGGCAAAACTCCTTAAAAGAAACTAAGGATAGACTGTTAAAACTTGAAGACAAGTTGGCAGTGTGTGATGATGAAAGGAAAGATCTCTTAAAAATAACAAGGAAACAGGCAGTAAAAATACAAAGGCTAGAAGATGACAAGAGAATCTACAATTTAAGAATAAGAAACGTGAATGAAGAAGCAGGAATACGTACAGGCAAATTACAAAGGCTATTTATGGAAATAATTAAGGAAAACTTCCCAAGCAGGGAAAAGAAAATGACATTCGGTTGTGTGAGGCATACAGAACCCCAGCCACCTACAACCAAAACAGATCTACACCCAGACATATAATCAAGATGCCAGAAATTCAATATAAAAACAGAATATTAAAAGCCATCAGAGAAAAGAAACAGATTACCTATAAAGGTAAGCCCATCAGAATCATGGCTGACTTCTTGACACAGACCATCAGGTCAAGAGGAGCTTGGAGTGAAGTATTCAAAACCCTGAAAGAGAATAACCTCCAGCCCAGATTGATGTACCCTGCAAAATTGTCACTAGAAGTTGATGGGGAAACAAGATGCTTCCATGACAAAGAGGAACTGGGGGAGTTTGTGACCACCAATCCAACCCTACAGAGAATACTGAAGGACATTCTAGAGAGAGAGAAAAAAAATACCAGGATTTTAGGAACAGTGGCAGAAAGGCCTCAATGAGTGGGGCAGGCCGTAGAATGAAGGAGAAAAGTAGACAGACAAAGGTAGGAAAATAGCATGGCAGAAATGAGGCAGAGAAAGATGGCTAGAAACTCTAACATAGATTTAATAGTGCATCAGGATTTAAAACCTACATTACTCACACTACTCTGCTTAGATGTATTATATTCTGTTTCAGTCATTCTACCTGTACTAGATTTGAGGGCACAGACAGTAATCCTGGAAATAACAGGATATAGTATGGTAATCATCCTTAATTTCCTATTAACTTAATCTAAAGCTCTGTAAAACCTACACTGTTTTACCATGATTGATCGTAATCGAATCTGGTTTGTTTGTTCATGGTTTTGTATTGATAGATTTTATTCAAAGCTGTTATGATTGATAGTATCAAGTCTGAGAGTATAGGCAACTACACTTAAGATGACAAGATCCACTAGAATATCCACTCTGGTTTGATTATTACCTGCCTTTGAAGTTTTATACTGTTTACAATGTTTTATTTTTACTACTATTATTATTTACTGATATTCAATTATACTGCTATATTCAATTATGCCTGATGATGTAGACATTCTATTGAAGATAATGAGAAACAACACAGTAATCATTGTAGATCACCTTGTACTATGGTTTTATACGACTTTTTGGTTTCATGTTTTTATCAGAATTTGTTTTGTTTTGGCTTGCTAAGTTTTGTTCTTCCCTCTAATGCAGAAAGTATAGAAATACATGCAGAGATTCATGTATGCATAACTATTTACACTCTCACTGTTTGACTGTCTACTTTGTATACTTTAATTTTGTGACTTGAACAACTATTTCTAAGAGGACAATATGTAATTTATCAACTAGTGATTTTTTATTGTTTATCTTTTTTTTAGTTCTGTATTACCTCTACCCTTTACATGCTTTTGTTTCTCTTTAAATTTAAAAAAAAATGAGTCTGTAAATCCTCAGACATGGTATTTATTTAGGTATTATTTACTTTATCTCAGTAAGATTTCAAAGCTTTAAGTTTATAGAAATACATGTAGAGACTCATGCATGCGTAGCTTTTCAGTCTCACTGTTTGAATATCTACTTTGTATACTTTAATTTTGTAACTTGAAAACTGTTTCTAAGAGGACAATATGTAATTTATGAACTAGTGATTTCTTACTGTTTATCTTTTTTTTAAAATTCTGTATTATCTCTACCCTTTACATTTTTTTCTCTTTAAATAAATAAAATCATTGTTCCTAAATAGAAAAAAAAAACAAAAAACCAAAAAAACCCTTGAAGTAGAGTTGCCCGCCCAAAGTATATGTGGATCTGTAATTTTAGTATGTATGTCAGAGTGCTCCGTGGATGTTTTATTCTCCTACCACCTGTGTATAAGAAGGTTTATTTCTCCACATCTTTGTTAATTTAATGTACTTTTAATGTCATGTTTTGTAATTCAGGCCTTGAACTCATAATGATCCTCTTGCCTCAGCCTCCTGAGTGCTAAGATTATGGGCGCATACCACCATGCCTGTCCTTAATGCACTTTTTGACCTTCTTTTAGTTTTTTTAAACAAGGTCTTCCAAGTAGATCAGGCTGGGTTTTAACTCATTATGTAGCCCAGGCTGGCCTTGAGCATATGGAAATACACCTGCCTCAGCTTTTTAAGTACTGGGAGATTATATGCGTGCACCACAATGCTCACCAACTATTGCAATTTTTTTTTTTCTTGTACTTGGGATTGAACTGATGACCTTGCACTTGCCAGGCAGGTGCTTGTGCTGCTGAGCTAAACCCCTGGCCCACTGTTGCCATTTTGATAAGTGGAAGACAATATGTCATTTTAACTCTTTATTATAAAAGCCTAATGACATATGGTAATACAGAGTAACTACAACATTGAGTTTCTATATGTTCAATAGCTAAATTTAAAACAAAATTTATATTTTAACAGACTTATACACACGTAGTAAAAAATCTCATTTTTTCCCATATTGACCTATAAGTTCAAGGCAGTTAAAATTCTAATAGCTTAGTTTTGGGAGGTTGGGGGAATCTTGATAGATTATAAAATTTAAATAGAACAAAACAAACCAAAACAAAACACTGGGCTTGGCCTTTCCTCTGTGCGCCCAGTGCTGGCAGAGAGAACCAAGAGAAGACCCACCTCTACCTGCTGGGTGCGCCACTGGAAGGCGCTTTCCTCCACATGCCCAGTGCGGGCCAAAGGAGAAAGATCCACCACTGCCTTGCCGCCACCAAAAGCCCATGTCCCACAGGTGGCCAGTGTGGGCAGAGAAAACCAACAGATCCACCTTCACCTTCAGGGAGCTCCCAGCAGGCTCCTTCCTGCAGGCAGCCAGCAGGAGCAGGGACACACATACAGGTAAGCCCTGTGCCTCTGTAGACCACCATTGGAGGCCCTTAGTTCCCTCAAACAGCCATCATCCACTAGCAGAATCAGACAAACACACTCCTATGTGTCTGCCACCATTGTGGGAGTCCCAGTGTAGACACACAGGCTGAGAGAAGCAACCCCACCTACATGGACCCTGATCATCAGCAAAGCCACAGTGTAGCTACACAGGTCTAGAGAAGCCTGCTCCATGCCCTGCTCTCTCCCTGTAAATCTGGAATTAGAGGAACCCAGGTGGCTATCTCATCCCCCTACACTGCCTAGGGGCAGCCAATGTGGGAAGTGCCTGGGGCCCCACAAGCAGCTTGTTGGGAGGAACCCAGGAGAATGTCAAGATGAAGGAACAAAAGGCAAACTCAGACCTCCAGCCCACATACAATAAGTCTGGGAGATATAGAAGAAAATGGAAGTCACACATCTGAAATCTCTGAGAAGATAGCAACTAAAGTAAGGAAACAACTTCATGAGATTGTAAAAGCAGTCAAATCAGAAATAATGTCTCAGGTAAAAGAAGAAATCACAAACATACTGAAAAGAATTGTTCAGCAGGTCTAAAGAAGACAGAGACAATAAAGAAGAGCAAAGGAAAATGATGGGAACCTTGAATGAAGGTAGAAAGGAATTACAGTGCATGAATCAGATTCAAAGAGAGATGTAGGAAATTAAAAATTCAATTGAAAGCTGGCAAAACCGCTTAAATGAGACCGAAGATAGACTTCAATCCTTTGAAGACAGGATTGCAGCTAGTGATCATGAAAGGAAAGATCTCTTAAAAATAACATGGAATTGGGAAATAACAACTCAATGGCTGCAAGTTATGCAAAGAAGCATAACTTAAGAATGACAGGTGTCAGTGAAGAAGTGTCAACACAAATGAAATTAAAAGGATATTCACAGAAGTAATAGAAGAAAACTTCCCAAACATGGGAAATGGATCTGGCATGCAGATAAGTGAGGCATCTAGGACTCCAACTAGCTATAACCAAAGTAGATCTACACCCAGACATATAATAATCAAGATCTCAGAAATTCAGCACAAGAACAGAATATTAAAACTGTTAGAGAAAAGAGACAGATCACCTGTAAAGGAAAACCAGTCATAATCACAGCAGACTTGTCAACACAAATTATCAAGTCAAGAAGAGTTTGGAGTGAAGTGTTTCAAACCCTGAAAGAAAACAACTTCCATCCCAGATTGATCTACCCTGCAAAACTATCTTTCAACATTAATGGAAAAATAAGATACTTCCATGATAAAGAACACCTGAAGGAATTCATGACCATCAAACTAACCTTACAGAGAGTGCTGAAGGATATTCTAGAGAGATAAAGCTGACCATGGTTCCAGGAACAGCAGCAGAGAAGGATCGCCAAACAAGACAGGCAATTGAATGAAGGGGAAAAGTGGAGGGCCAACAACAGAAGGATAGCAGGGCAGAGACAAACCAATGTATGTTGGTTGTAACCATTAATGTAGATGGTCTCAGGTCAGCAATAAAAAGAAACACAGGGGGAATGGATCAAGAAACAAGATCCCTTGATACCCTGTGTACAAGAAACACATCTAACTGGAAAGGAAATTCATAGTCTGAAAATCAAAGGATAGAATACAATTGTTCCATGTGATAGGAGACCAAATGGATAAGAAAGATATGGTATTTTCAAGCAGTGGGAAGCTACCCAGGATAAAGAAGAATAATCTCAAGGCTCCTGCAGGTAAATGGACTCAACTAGAGATCATGTTCATGGATGAAACAGTTCAAATTCATGTGTGAACCCTCACAGAAGAAACAGAAGGAGTTAATGGGATCCAAAAGCACAGATGTCAGATGGTAGGGGCAGCTATTTTGACTATAATGGCATATATTATGGTAAGCAAGTTTTCCTATAATACTGCTTTGAAGTCTTACAATGTTTTCATTCATTTGTTTGATTGGTTTTATTCTGTTTTGTTTGATTTTATTGTATGTGATGGTATGAATAGCTATTTTGAAGAAAATGAGACATTATGGCAGCCATTGCTGATTTACTATCATCTTCTTTTGAAGTCCTACCATGCTTTTGTTCTTCTGTTTTGATTGGTTCTATCCTGTTGTTTTTTATTTGATTTTATGTGTGATCATATAAACAAACTTTTTGAAGAAAATGAGATGTTATAGTAGCCATTGTTCATTTCCTATTATTTGGTTTTGAAGTCCTGTAATGCTTTCATTCTTTTGAATGGTTTTATACTATTTTGTTACGTTTGATATTATTGTGTGTGAAGATATGCTCAACTGTGTTGACGAAAAGAGACATTATGGTAGCTACTGTTGATGTCTGGTTGTCTTGTGAAGTGCTGTGTTGCTTGCATTGTTCTGTTCTGATTTGCTTTGTTCTGTTTTCCTTTGTTTTATTCTCTTTAAAATAAAATTAAAAGAAACATTAGGCTTGGTGGTGCATGCCTGTAGTCCTAGTACTCTGGTAGGCTGAGGCAGGAGGATTACAAGTTTTAACCCAGCCTGGGCAATTTAGTAGTGTAGCAAGATCCTGTATCAAAATTAAAAAATAAAGAGAAAGGCTGGGAATGTAGTTCATTGAAGGCCTTAGACTCAATCTCCAGTATTGCCAAAAACCAAAACAAACAAAAACAATCCCAGACTAGCTGAAGAGCTAAAGAGTAAGGTGTGTATATATTTGAATGCCTTGTCTGACCCCCTGTGCATGCCTATGTACCGAGCCTGAGTGCAAGCACTGTGGCATCATGATAGTTGATCTGATAGCCGAGAGGGCTGCTGCTTGGCTAACAGGAGGGTAGTGTACGTGCCGGAGAAAGGGACGGTTCAAAACCAAGTGAACAGGGCTGCATGGGAGGCACAAGATTCCATGTGCCACTCAGAGTGATATTCAATTTAAAGTTTAATGGCTTGGCCAGGCATGGTGGTGGACACCTATAATCTCAGTAGTTGGGAGGATGAAGCAGGAGGACGCAAGTTCTAGACCAGCCTGGGCGAGACCCTGTCTCAAACAAAACAATTTAATGGATTGTTTATTTCTGGAATTTACCATTTAATATTTTTAGACCATGATTGATCATAGGTAACTAAAACTGTAGAAAGTAAAAATGTAGTAAGTGAAGACTACTATACCTGATTTATGTAGAGATGGCACTTAAGAGCAGTGGGGGAAAAAGTTGGAACTTTTTTTCTTTTTCTTTCTTTTTTTTTTTTTTTTTCGAGACAGGGTCTCACTTTGTAGTTCAGACTGGCCCTGCACTCACTATATACCTGAGGCTGGTCTCTAACTCAGTGATCCACCTGCCTCAGCTTCCCAAATGCTGATATTACAGGCGTGTGCCACCAGGCCTAGCAAAAATTGAATGTTTTAAAACATAGCAATAAGAATAATTAATTGTCCGTTTTTGTCTTTTGTAACCTCCAAGTCTGCCATACTTATGCCATTGCTTTGTAATATAGTTTTTTAGTTTGTTTTGTTAATTATTCTTTTTTCTCAAATATCTTTCGGTGTTCTCATGTGTTTTATTCTTTCCAACGTCATTCCCTTTTCTTAATTTACCCTACTTTACAGAGAAAAGTGTAAAGGAGTCTTAGAAAGTATAAAATGCTATGAAGTGAATTTACTGTACAATGTAGGTTTGTGGGGTAATAATACTCTTTGTCAGTTCATTTGTAGGTTGACTATGCTTTTGGTGGCACATACTCTCACTTCGTTTTCTGTTTGAGAAAGTGACACTTTATTTGTGAGAAGCTTTGCTATTCGGTGATGATGATGGTATGTGATTTTGAGATTGAGTAGCTTTGAGAATAGTAGGCCCTCCCTCTTTGACAGATTCAAGAACTGGAATTGCCTTGCTTATAAATTATTCAGGGATAGGATGAATCTGTAGGGATTATTCTGAATTTACATATTTCTGAGACTGTTCATTCCTTGAATTCCTTGGGTACCTAATGCTATCTTCAAATATAGCCTATTTTTGTAGCCAAAAATTGATGTCTGCCAGTTTTTAGAAACACTAATAAAGCCTTTAGGACTAAGCGAATCCTTCTATACTATTAGTTATTTTTATAATTAGAGTAATCAGATTTTGTTGTGATTCCAGTCGTGGTTGCAAAATCTAACTAGTTTTTCACTAGTTTTAATTCTTTACCTTATTAATGCTAATTATGAAGCAAAGATCAGGAGTTAAGTATAATTCAAGAGTAAAGTTTAAGTAACATTTTTTGTGATATTTAACTATTAAAAAGTACTTAACTATTCACATAGCTGATTTTATATGTATTTCTAAATCATATAGTGATAGCAAAAGTGCAAACCAATCTGTGCTTAGTATTTTTTAGTTTGTAGATACCTGAATAGCTCACATGAGGATAGGTACATGTGAACATATTCATAAATGTTATGTCATGCTTATTGAGAACTTCAGGACCAATTGAACTTTCACTATGTATGGATCAACTTAGTTGTTTTTCAGGCTATAATGGTGAGGTAGACAAAAGATACCACTTTGCCCTCTAAGGGTTTATAATCTTATTTGTAAGCCAACAGTTGACCTTGGTGATATGTTATGGAATTGTATTGGGAAGCATGAACACACCAGGAACATCTCACCCAAATTGGAGTGGAGCAGTTTAGGCCAGAAACTTCCTAGAACACATAGCATTCATTTCTTTCTTTCTTTTATGTTTCAAAAGGTTAATTAATTACTGTAATTTGAATCTCGGAACATCCTAAAACGTATTTGATGAAAGATCTCCTTTGCACTCTATTGTAGTCAGGGTTTGCAAGGGAGACAATTTATAGTAGGACACATAATTTATAGTATTATTATGCAGGGCACGTAATTTATAGTATTATTTTATATTATAATAGTCACCCAAAGAGTCAAACACAAAAAGTGCAGAAAATCTGTCCACACATTAAAGACCCCAAAGAATTCAGCTGAGGACCTGGATCCCATAGCAGTATCTTGCATGAGTCCAGCTGAAAACTTAGAGCCCATGACAATGCCCCCTACAAGTCCAGCTGGAGGCCTAGGGTCCATGACAATGTCTTATGCAAGTGTGTTTCATGGATCTGGTCTGGCAAGGCCCCAAGGTCAGCGGTGGAAGCCAGTAAGTCTGTGCCAGTGAGATGAAGGATCTGTGCCAATAGCTGAGGGTTCTACACTGGAGCCAGAAAGTGATGCTCAAAGTAAGAACCAGAGCTCCCTCGAGAAGTATCACAGCTGTTCAGCAACGAGGTCTCGAGCTCCTCCAATGGTGAGAACAGCCAAGTTCATATCAAGAAGCCAGTGTGACAAGCTTCTTCTGCAGATTGAACAGCATACATCTTTCCCTCCGGAGCCAGAAAGTGATGCTCAGAGTAACCAGAGCTCTCCCAAAGTGAATCGCAGCCATTTTCAGGAACAACAAGCTCTTGAGCTCCTCCGACAGTGAGAAAACCAAATTCATATCAGGAACAAGCTCGACAAGCTTCTCCAGGAGAACCAACAACACTAAACTCTTCCTCTCCAGTTCTCTTTTTTTATCTTGGCAACAGTCCTCAGGTGGGCCATCTGTACACAGCACCACACTGACTCAGTTCAGCTGGTTGTTACAAGCTGACCATCAGTGTCAATCTGCTGCACACTCCTATCTTCAGCCACCTGAGTATTCCTTTCTGGAAGCAGCCAAAGATGACCTTTGAGCTGAGACCTGAGCCAGAGGAAAGGGCTGGCAACAGGAGAAGGCTGGTACAGGTAGAAGGAACAGCATGCGGAAGAACTTGTCAAGTTTGTAGAACTGAAGAGAAGTGGTATGGGGAGAAGGGTGGAAGAGCTGAGAGTTCTTACAGAAACATTGAGTTTCAGTTTTGTCCTAGTATCAGTGAAAACCACTGAAGGATTTTAATTAGAGGAGGTGTGATCAGATCTTTATTTGATATTCCCTTTGCATCACCTTGTGATAGTCATTCTGTCCTTCAGAAGTATTGTTTCTTTACTACCAGGTTTTTTCCTTACATTTTATTTTTTAGTGGATATATTCCTTTTTTAACAGCCTACCCATATAATGATGTTCTGACTTGAACTGAGGTGTTCTGTTCAGATTTAAGATCTGCCATTCTGACTTATAATCATCCTTTGTTTTTTTTTGGAGACAGTGTCTTTCTGTGTAGTTCAGCCTCCTGAGTGTTGGGATTACAGATGTGGGCCACCACACTCAGCTTCATGTTTATTGTTTTTTGTACAGTTCTGTATATCTTGTTTATAGAGTCTCAGTATCTTTTTTTGTGTGTACATCTTGCTTATAATAACAGTGCTGTAATTTTTTTTGATTGCATAATACAGTACTGTAGTTTTATGTTATACATCACAGAACTGCATGTAAGAGTTATGTAAATGAAAATAGTCATCAAGTTTGAATTTCCTTTGGTTATTTCTTTGTTCTGAGCATTGTAATGTACACACTTTACATAATTTTTTTTGTTTTTGTTTTTTGTCTTTTTGAAACATGGTCTCACTATGCAGTGCAGGCTGGCCTTGGATTCACTTTGTATCACTGGCTGGTGTTGAACTTGCCGACAATCCTGCCTCAGTCTCCTGAGTGCTGCCATTACAGGAGTGTGCCACCATGCCCGGCTTGTATATATTTCTTCATTTAGTGACCAGTTCATTTAATGGCCTAGAGGCAGGAATGCAACTTGATTATTAAACAAGGAACATCTGTACATGCTTGCAATACATAATGTTTACATTCCTTGTGCAGAGTTGGGACATGTATATAATGCATCTTCTTTTTTCATCTCCTTCACCTTCTGTCCCTTCTCCTCCCTTTATTTCTTCTTGATCCCTTTCCCATTTGAGAAAAATCTATCTCCCTATTTCCTATTATCCTATTTCTGATGCATGTATTACTGTAATAAGATATCTTTAACTCTTTTGGGAAGATTCTTAGGTGTACCTAGGTTGAATGGAATTTTTAGGTTTTGTTTTTTGAGGACTTTACATACTGATTTCCATAGTGGTTGTACAATGTAAAAGGGGTCCTTTCCCCCCACAGCCTTACCAGTGTTTGTTATTATTTGATCTCTTTCTGGGGTGAGATGGAATCTCAACATTATATGAATTTGCATTTCTATATTCAATGGTGTTGAACATTTCTTCATATATTTACTATTTGTATTGTTTCCATAAAGAGTCTGTTCATTTCACTTGTCTACCTTTTAATTGGATTTTTTATTTTGGGGGACTAATTTTTTTGAGTTGTTTATATATTCTGGATATTAGTCCTCTGTCTGAGGTATAGCTGGTAAAAAATTTTTCCCCATTCTGTAGGTTGTCTCTTTATTCTATTGTTTGTTTCTTTTCCTGTGCAACTAGAGTTCTGTTTAGGAAATACTGGCCTACACCAGTGACTTCAAGAGTTTTACCTGTTTTATCTTCTCCCAGTTGCTTCTGTTTTAACATTTAGGTCTTTGATTCATTTTGATTTTGTTTGTTTATTTATTTATTTACTTTTTGGTACCAGAGATCAAACTTACAAGGTTGTGCTTGCCAGGCAGGTGCTTATGCCACTGAGCTGAATGCCTGGCCCCTTGATTTAGTTTAGTACATGTTGAGAGATATGGAATCAGTCTTGTACATGTGGGTAGCCAGTTTTCCAAGTGCCGTTTATTAAAAAGACTGTCTTCCAGTGTATGTTTTTGGCCCCTTTGTCAATAAACAGTGGTAGAAGTAGTTTTTGTACTCACAGCAGTTCCATTCCACCTCTTGTTTTTATGCCAGTACCACACTGTTTTTTTTCACTCCAGCTTTGTAATACAACTTTAAATCCAGATTGTTGTTACCCAGGATTACTTTTGCTGTTCTGGGTCTCTTGGTTCCATATGAATTTTAGGATTGTTTGCTGTTTTTCTGTGAAGAGTATTGTTGATGTTTTGAATGGGATTGCTCTTGGTAATGCTTCGAGTCTTGTGTTGAACAAGAGTGGTGATAGTGGATATCCTTGTCTTGTTCACAATTTTAGAGGAAAAGTGTTTAGCTTTTCCCCACTTAATGTGATGTTGGTGGAGAATGGCTCTCATGAATGGCTTTTACCAGCTTGAGATAAGATCTTTCTATATTTATTTTCTTCAGTGTTATTTATCATGAATGAATGTCAAATTTTGTCAATCTTTGCCTGAATCTATTGAGATGATCATGTGACTTTTGTTCTTGCTTTTGTTTATGTGATGTTACATTTATTGATTTGTGTATGTTGAACCATTCCTGCACCCCTAGAATTGTGAAGCCTACTTGTTCAGATGTATAATCTTCATGATGATTCGTTGTATTCTTTTTGCCTGTATCTTGAGGATTTTTGCATCTATTCACTAGTTTTATTATGCATACTGAACACTAGGTGGTGCTCATATAAGGCAAAAAGGCAGCATTTGGCCGTCACTTAAAACTAATTTTTTCTAATGCTGAATAATATTTTAAAATACAAAACAGCACAAGTAAGGCAAAAAAAAAAAACCCCAGATAAAAACCAATTGGGAATAACTATTGTTAACATTTTGGTTGTATATCCTTTTCTCATTTATATAGTGTTTCTTTAACTCACATTGTTTTCATGTTAGTGCTTTTCTGCAACGTGATTTTAAATTGTTGCTGAATGTCCATAAGTTATTTAACTAATGTTTGCCATTCAGTTCTTAATTTTCATGAGGAAAGTACAGTGAATTTCCTGATAACTAAGTCTGTGTGTGTACCCCTAATGATATAAGTAGACAAATTCTTTACAGTTGATTTGTCAGTAAAATAATCTCTTTGTAACTAGGTAAGTAATCTTCCATTATAGAAGGTTAGAACATACAAAAGCAAAAGGATAGTCATGTTTTTCTTACCAGATAGATAACCACCATTTATGCTTTGGTTTATATTTTTGTGTACTTAAAAAAATATGCATATTCTTTAAACATATATATGTATGTGTCTTTTTTTTTTTTTACTAAAAGGTATACTGTATTACTGCTATGTACTTTTTTTGGATTAATATATTCGATACATGTTTTCTTTTCAACAAATATGCATGTTTTTGATTGTGTTATCTAAAAAAAAAAAATTGTTCAGTGCCTTGTATTTGCCAGGCACTGTTTTTAAGAGCTGAAAATGTGAAGACAAGATCTTTTGCCCATGCAATTTACGTTAGTGGAGAAGATGTGCAATAAACAAGTGAACAAATACATAAAGTCATTCTTGGAAGTGCCAGATATAATAAAGAAAAATAAAGCAGAGCAAGGTCCTGGGGAGTGACAGAATGGGAGCAGATACAAACAGGATGTTTCTTCAGCGAGGGAGTTTCTGGAAAAGCAGCATTTGAGCAGAGGAAGAAGTGAAGCCAGGGAGTGAGCTGTGTATATTCTGGGCAAGAGTACAGTATTTTAGGTGGCAAGAAGAGCAAGAATCTGAAGCAATAGTCCGGCTTGTAAGAAGAATAGCAAAAAGGCCAGTGTGGTGGGAAAGTGAGCAGGAAACAAATTGCATACGGACTTTGGGCCACATTAAGGATTATTTAGGTTTCATGTTCCAGAGTTGGGCATGTTTTAATGGTAGTATTTGGGAATGGAGGTTAGTCTGCTATAATTTACTGCTTTCTATGATACAGGAAGCTTTTACAGAATTTTAAAATTATAAAATATATGTAAAATTTACATTTTTAAAAGCCATTTTTAAACGTGCAATTCAGTGGTATCAAGTACATTCATAATGTACTATCCTTTTTCTCCATTTCCAAAACCTTTTTATCATTTTAATCGGTACTGGGGATCAAACTCACAAACACACGCTTGCAAGGCAGGTGCTTATACTGCTGAGCTAAATCCCCAGCCCCCTTTTCATCATTTTAAACAGAAATTCGTACCTTGGCTGGATATGGTGGCACAGGCCTGTAATTCTAGTACTTGGGAGGCCAAGGCAGAATTAGTGGTAGAACAAGGCCAGCCTGAGCTACAAAGTGAGTTCAAGGCTAGTTGAACTACCTAGTGAAGCCCTGTCTCAAGACATAAACAACAACAACAACAACAACAAAAATCACTAAGTTCCTTCTCCGTCCTTTCTCTGGTCTCTGGAAACCTCCATTTTACTTTCTATTTATGAATTTGCCTAGTTTAGGTACCTTATGTGAGTGAAACTATAATATTAGCGCTTTTATGATTGACTTTATTTAGTGTAGTGCTTTGTAAAATTTTTTTTATTTTTGGTACTCAGAATCAAACTTAGGACCTTGTGGTTGCCAGGCAGGCACTGTGCCACTGAACTGTGTATGCAACTAGTTTAGTGTTTGCAAGTTTCACCTATATTGTAGTCTGTGTAAGAGTTTCTTTCCTTTTAAAAACTGAATAATATCCACTGTATGTTATATACCTCATCATATAATGTTCTTAAAATTTTACTTCATTGTACTAATGCATTTTCTTTAAAAACCTTTCTCTTTAGCATTGTTTGATTCCATTACTGCTTTGATTTTTAGTTCAGGGATTTTTTTTTTTTGTAGCATAAATACATACATACTTCTAAGAGGCTTTGCCAACATAAATGTCTTTGTTAACTTACTAGTTACTTGTTGAACATTTATTATATGCCAGCTGCTAGGCTCATTATTTTTGATGCATTTCTTGGCTCATTTAGTTCTCACGTCTATGTATTATTATTCTTGCACATGAGAAAACTGAGGTCTAACAAATTTGTCTAAGGTTAAACCAGATATGTGTAACTCCAGAGGTGAGTTTCATTGATCATCATGGGACATGTGTGCTTTTGGAAGCATAGACTAACCACAGACCATGCTTCAAATAGAGACTAAAAAACTGCAACATTAAATTACCTGGTAATCTGTAAGAATCTCCAGATTATATAGTCACATTTCGAAGTTCTCTCAAAGGTGCAGGTCATAATCAGAGGTAGTATATTTAAATGCTATTGTTTACAATAATGCAAGCTGGCTTATGATCTGTCTCATATTTTTAGCTTGATAAAGTGGAGTGTGTCTCCTCCTAGGGGAGCTGCTTAAATGATCTTTTCTCAAAGTTTCTTAATCTGTTTTCTTAGTTGAGAAACGGGAAAAGACTTTTGTTAAATTAGGTGACAAGTTTCTGACAGAAACAACTAAATGACTGTAAAATTACTTTTTTCTTTGAACCTTTGTCTGCTTCTGTATTTTTATCCTCTCTGTCATACTTACCACACAATTTTATTAGACCTTTTCAAATTGTGACAGAGTCTGCTCTGTCACAGAGGTGGGCCTGGGGTAGTACTAAACTGTGTTCTGAATTCTAAGTTTTTTGTCATAGGTTTGCCTGGATGATGACTAAAATAACTAGGCCATTTTACTAATGGTACAAACAATTTAAGACTTTTCTTGTCATCTTATTTTCTCAAAATGAAGGACTACAAATTTAGTTTTTACATGCTTAGTCAAAACCTTTATTTCTTGCCCTGTGTTTTATAGCTTTATGTGGTGAATTCATTTAAAAGGTGATTGAGTTTGCCCAGGATTAATTACTCCCTTAAACTAAAAGTTTAAATGGGAAGGGCTATAAATAGCATTGTTTAAAGTACTAAAGTTAGGGGCAAGTTATACCCCTACTATACCCTTTATACCTTTTCTCATTGTGTTGGTTGGAGTCTGATATTTTTTCAGTTCTTTTTTTCTTGTAGTTTCTTGAGAAAATACATATAACATCTCACTTGTAGTTACTGAAAATTGGACAGTTCAGTGGTTATAGTTCTTTCATTTGGCAGTTGAATGACAGCATATAGAATAGTCTTGAGAATCACATGAATATAAACCTGTTTGGTTCTGCTTGATGCATTGAAAATTGCTATAATAATTTTATATACAGTTTTTATCTTTTAAATTTTTCCCATAAATAGACCTTTTTAAAATATTAACCTTCCTACAGTTTAACCACTGAATAGGCTGATTCTTGTTAGTTTTGTGAATGATTTCTGTAATTCTGTCTTTGCTAAGGTAAGGAGACAAGGCTTCAGAAATACTTCTGTGCTTTTCTGAATAGTTATTTGTTGACTTAATCAGGCCATATCTTTTTTTTTTTGTGGGGGGAAACAGTCTCACTAGGTAGGTCAGGCTGGCCTTGAACTCACTAGTCTAGACTTTCCCTTGCCCTCCGATTTGTGGTTAACTCAGCCCTCTAAGTGCTGGGATTACAGGTGTGCGCCACCACACCTGGTGTCAGGCCCTGTTTAAATTGACAGACGTAACATATTTATAAGAATAGGTATGTTGTGGACTGAAAAATAACATTATTAATATAAAGTGTCAATTTCGTAGTAATTTTATGACAGAATTTTCAGTGAAAATCATTTTCAGTATTTATTTAATGGACTTCATAGTTTGCTTGTTTAGCAAAACTGCATTCAGAGTCTACCCTAATTTTTACCCTTGATAATTTTTTGCTTGTCGGTTTTTCTTTAAAAGATTTGAGCAGGGTGTGGTGGTCATGCCTGTGATCCTAGCATTTGGGAGGTTGAGCGGGAGGATTGTTGTGACTTTGAGATCAGTGAGGGCTACACAGTGAGTTCTAGGCCAGCATGGACTATAGCGAGACCCTGTCTCAAACCCCCTCCTCCCGAAAAAATGATTTTAATTATAAATTTATTATCTTTTATTATTGAAATTTATATACTGGACTGGTGTGCCTTGAAGTAAAACAAAACCAGTCTTAAATTTCCGAAAACTGTGAGATAGGAATATATAATTAAGAAACTTAACTTCTTGAGTAAATTCACTTATGGTTGGTTTCATGGCAGTTACTAAAGTTATCAGTCATTTTACCATTTTCCTTATCAGTATGATTTTTTTATTTTCTTCTAGTTCTTGTATCATATATATATATTTTTTACATAAATAACTTTTTTTTTTAGTTTTCAAGATAGGATCTCCCTGCATGGTCCAGACTGGTTTCAAACTCATGATTATCTTGCCTCTGTGTTCAGAGTGCTGGAATTACAGATGTATGCTATCATACATGGTTTAGATAAAATTTTTGTAATAAATACAATATGTGTAATATGTAATAAGTACAATATTTTGTAATAAATACTTCTTTTAGGTATACATATATAGAAATTTCAAGTAGTTGGCAGTAAGGATTTTAGGTTTGATACTATATAGATTTGCTTGAATACAAGAGTATCTAAATATTGCTCATATCAAGAGAATTGAACCAGAAGTTAGATATGTTGATTCTTGCAAGTAGTATTATGATTTGTATCTAAATGTCTCCCCACAGCCTCATGTGGTCATGAGTGGGGCTTCGCAGAGCTGGCTGGATCTAGAGTGTGCATTACTAGGATTAAGAGTGTGGTATCAAATTCGTCTTAGCACAGTTCTGAGCATGGGTAATGGGAAGGCTCATCCTGGGTATGCATGGCACCACCCAAAAGACTTGTAGCCCAAGTGGGATAAAGGGAGAAGGAGGCTTGCTGCTGCTGTTTGGCTGCTTGCTGTCTTCTGCTGCCACACCGTGAACTGTTTCTCCTCTGTGATGATAGCCCTCTAACATGCTGCCCTGCCTTGGAGTCAGCTGACTAGGCTGAAACCTCTACACACTGAGCTGAGATACACCTTCCTCCTCTCATTTGAGGGTGTTGGGTTTTTTTCTCAGCAACAGGAAAAGTAACTAAGACAAGTAACTTCTCTGTTTCTGCTACTTGTAAAATGAAAGCAATTCTATTTCGTTAGTCAACTTTTGAGGGTTTTTAAAAGAAATTGTATGAAATAATTTTGAATAATGTGTGTGTTTCTGTGATGTGGGTAAATTTATCTGAATGTCAAAAATTAATATGCTAATGTTTTTAATCATATTTCTTTTGTAGAAGGTTACTTTCCCCAAATCTTTCCCTCTCATTGGAATACATTCTATAAAATATGACACAAAGAATACTTTTGTGATTTTTTAAAAATATGACACAAAGGATACTTTTGTGATTTTTTTCTATATTATAAACAATTTTTTTAAAATTTACTTTTATGTGGTACTGTGGTTTAGATGTAGTTGTCTCTTCAGGGTTTTGGTTGTTCTCCTTCTTTCCCTCCCTTTCTCTTTCCCTCCTTCCTTCCTTCTTTCCTTCCTCCCTCTCTTCTTCCCTCCCTTCTTCCTTCCTTCTTTCATTGACACAGTGTCTTGCTGTGTAGTTCCACCTGGCCTTGGACTCACTGTGTAGCCCAGGATGGCCTTTAACTCACAGCAATATTCCTGCCTCAGCCTCCCAATTCTGAGATTACAGGTGTATGCCACCATGGCTGGCTCATTAGACCATTCTTGAAGTTAAGGCCAGAGCTATTTGTCACGCTAGAGGATTGTAACAGAAAGTTTAAGCCCAGAGAGGTTGTAGAGTATACTGTGTGATATTCCCCATCTTCCTTGTTATTTAGTACAAAAATTGATTGCCTGATACAACAAATAATTTAGGTAGTGTTGAATAGAATTTGTTCTGAATTTACAGTGATATGGTAATAATTTGCTAGTTAAAATTGTGTCTTTTGTGAATTCTTTTTAGGTCATTTTGTGGGAGAGGATCTATCTTTGCAGGTCTTGTGACTGTATACTGTCATCATATATTTACCTTGAGTGTAAAGATCAAAGATTTGGTGTCAACGATCTGAGTTTGTAATTTTTTAAATTTAGCATAATATTGGCATTTAGCCACAGTATGTACTGTTAGTAAGTAATTGGTTAGATCTTTCTGGCATGAACTTGTGATATTCACCAAAATCAAGCTGCTCATTGATCTAGCAATTGTACTTGTAGAGTTTGTGTTAAGGAGATAATTGAACAATTTCAAAAATACCTGTAGAAAGATAGATATAAATATATTCATATTTACAATAACAGATCATTACTAACAACTTAAATGTCCACAAGTAAGGAGATTGGAGCAGTCAGTCAGTCAGAATTGTCCATCTGCATGCTGAAAGAACACATACTCCTTAAAAATGTCAATATGTTTATAGACATAGAAACATATGTTTATAGACATAGAAAGGAATCTATAGCATACTAAATGGCTAAAGTGAATTATAAAATAATTTGTATGGCATAATCTTGGTAGTGCAAATTGTGTTTGTGTATATTTAATTGACTTTTTTTTTTTTTTTTTTGGTATGGGGGATTGAACTCACGGCCTCATGCTTACTAGGCAGGAGTTGTGCCGCTGAGCTCAAGTTTGAATAGTTTATTTTTATGGTTCAGATTTTTAAAGCTTATTTTGAAATAATTTTGATTCATAGGAAGTTGCAAAGAAAATGTATAGTTTTCTCTAGCACCCTTCAGTTAGTGTCTCTTAACCATAATATCTTATAGTCTGATACCAAAGCTAGGAGAGTGACATTTGTACAATCCGCAGAGATCATTGAGAGTTCAGTTGTTGTGTGTGTGTATATGTGTGGCTGGGGGGTGTCATACCATTTTGTCCTGTGTGTAGATTTGATGTAGCCACCACCACAATTGGAATAGAACCGCTGCATCCTGACAGGGTTCTTTGCCCTTTATGCCCATACCCATCTTTCCTCCTCCCTATCCTCATCCCATCCTCATTCCCTGGCAGCCACTAATCACTTTTCTATCTGTATAATTTTTCTTCAAGAAATGTTATGTAAACGGAATTATAAAATGTATAACTTTTTTTTTTTTTTTTGTGGTACCAGGGATTGAACTCATGACCTCACACTTGCCAGGCAGGTGCTTATGCCACTGAGCTAAATCCCCAGCCCCTAAAATGTATAACATTTTGATATTGACTATTTTCAGTCAGCTTAGTATCCTTATGATTTGTTGAAATTGTGTGCCTTAATAATTCATTCCCTTTTTTTTCTTTGTTTTTGGTTTTTTGAGACAGGGTCTTACTATATAGTGCAGGTTGGTCCTGAAGTCACTTATGTAGCCCAGGCTGGCTTCAAACTCAGCAATTTTCCTGCCTCAGCCTCCCAAATGCTGGGATTACAGGCGTGCACCACCATGCCTGGCAATAGTTCATTCCTTTAAAAAAAATAGCTCATTCTTTTAAAATTTCTAGGTGGTACTCTGTGTTGTGGATGTACCATAGTTGTTTTAAATAGTCACTGAGGAAGAAATACTGGAATTGTTTTTACCTTTTGGCTATGATTAAATAAAGCTGCTATCAACATGCCTATATTAGTTTTTGTGTAAATGTAGGTTTTCATTTTGGGGGGCGGGATAAATGCTAAAAGAGTATAATTGCTGAGTTGTATGGTAAATGCACATTT
This sequence comes from Hydrochoerus hydrochaeris, assembly GCA_004027455.1. Classification (NCBI taxonomy): domain Eukaryota; kingdom Metazoa; phylum Chordata; class Mammalia; order Rodentia; family Hydrochaeridae; genus Hydrochoerus; species Hydrochoerus hydrochaeris. The sequence continues at coordinate 47,894 of PVLA01004354.1, read as the reverse complement.
ACTTTAGTATTTTTTAAATTTTACTTCATTAGTACATATTTATAGTGCATGAATTTAACACTCATCTTGGGGAGCTGGTTTGTACATATAATATAGTTTGTTTCGTTTTCTTTTTGGTTTTTTGAGACAGGGTCTCACTATGCAGTTCAAGCTTGCCTTGAATTCACTTAAGTAACCCATGCTGGTTTTGAACTCATAGCAATTTTTCTACCTCAGCCTCCTGAGTGCTAGGACTACAGGCAAGCACTGCCAAGCCTTACAGTTTGTTTCTGTTTTAAATTTCCCTTCTCTCCCTCGCACATTAACTTTTATGTGAAACTGCCAAATAGTTTTCCAGTGGCTATATTATTTTACATTCCTACCTGTAGTTTACAAGAGGTACAGTGTCTCTGAATCACTGCTGGCATTTAATGTTGCCACTCTTTAATTTTAATGGTTCTGAATGATATGTAGTATTACTTCATTGGTTTTTAGTATAGTTTTTTATTTTATATATATATATTTTTTTCTTTCTTTTTTTTTGTTGTTGTTGTCTTTTTGAGATAGGGTTTCACTATGCAGTTTAGGCTGGCCTTGAACTCACTTTGTAGCCTAGGCTGGCCTTGAACTCATGGCAAGCCTCCTGCCTCAGTCTTTTGAGTGCTTGGTTTGCAGGCATGTGTCACCATGTAGGCCTAACTTTTTTTTTTTTTTTTGAGAGAAGATCTCACTATGCAGTTCAGGTTGATTTTGAACTCAACCCAGGCTGGCCTCAAACTTGCAACAATCCTCCTACCTGTCTGTCTTCTGAGTGCTAGGATTACAGCTGTGTACCACCATGCCTCGCAATAATAAGTCTTTTAAAAAATTACTTAGATTTGTATCTTTGTTCTGCTGCTTAATATTTTCCTTTCTTTTTATGGTATAAGGAAGTGACTATAAGGCCACTGGACTACATTCCTAGTCCTTTTTTAAAATTATAAGATGGGATCTTTCTGCCTTGGCTACTTAGAGCGATGGGTTTACAGCTATGGGTCTCCATGCCCAGCTAGTATTTGCTTTTCATAAGTATCACTTATTTGCAGACTAGAAATACTGTTTCATGAAATGGTTGGGCAGATCAAGTGACATGCGTTTATAATGATTTTGTAAACTATAAAGCATCATATAAACATAATTATGTAATGCTTTGAGATTTACTAGGTGAATCTGGACTATTGATTTCTATTGTAATCTACTGGGGTTTACTTCTGCTACAGTAAAACATTAATGTAAATAAAAATCAAAGCATATCACCCCTAGTTGTTTGATACAGCTGCTCTGATAATATTTCATAATACTTCAAAATTAACAATGTTTTATATATTTCAAGTGTCCAATGGAGGAGGACAGCATAATGCTGAGAAATTACTTGTGTGTTAAGGAATAAATACAGGGGTTGATTGAAAAAATACCTTGTGTATTTAAATAAACATTTTTTTATTTCACTAAAAGATGCATTGCTGTTAATCCCACTTAGGGTCTCTCTCTCTCTCTCTCTCTCTGTCTTTGACTCTTTGAACACACTTGTCCTGAATTCTTGCCACTTTCTGAAGCAGTTCTGGAAGTCCTTTTTCATGAGTGTCTTTATAAGGTGTGATTTAAAATATATAGTGAATGCTGCTGCTAGGTGCCATCCAATGCAAAAGCAGGCTTACACAAACATTCAGTGGGTCCTCATCCACCTTATTCACTAGATCCTGTACCATGTGACTTTTGGTTTTTTTAAGTCAAAATGACTATGAAAGGTAAATGCTTTGAATTGATTTAGGACACTAAGTCCTAAGAGCACAACTAATGACCCTCTTGAAAAAGGGCTTCCAGCTTCAAAAAGTGACAAGAATGATGGGATAGGTGTGTTAATGAGGAGAGGAGTACTTCAGAGAGATTCATGAATGGCAAGGTGTCTTTTACTCTACTAGTTTTGAAAACTTAAAACATTCCCCATATTTTTCAGTCACATCTTGTACAGTATATGAATATGTGAGTTTAATATTTGTGTTTTTTTGGGTTTTTCTTCTCATAGTTGTTTGAGGGCTAAGGATCTCACATTTGAGTAGTGTGCTGGGCTCTTTACCCATTGCTATATGGTCCTCACAATTATCCCATGAGACAGTGGCATCCTTCCTCCATTTCACAGAGGAGGAAATGGGGACTGTCAAACTTGAAATATATAAAACATTGTTAATTTTGAAGTATTATGAAATATTATCAGAGCAGCTGTATCAAACAACTATGGGTGATATGCTTTGATTTTTATTTACATTAATGTTTTACTGTAGCAGTAAAACATTAGCTTGTAATTAGCTTGCATCAGTAGGAAATTAGGGCTCTGGAACTGCATTGTGCAGTTTTGCAATATGTAGTTTTTCCATTGTTCCAGGGCACACATCATTTTCTGTAATTTGCCAGTGATTAGAAATCCTCTTGAAAGTGCACCTGAGTTTTGCTAATCAGTGGTTAAATTGAGAGGTAGTACACATGGTGGAAATGCTTTGAAGGTGACCAGCCTATGAATCTAGTGGGCACAGAGAAATTCCTTATTTATGCTGTTGGAATTTCTTTCTAGTATTTTAATGTTGTATATAATTTTAGTGGGATTAAACTGGAATTTTTAAAGACTATGTGCTTGGCTGCCTTCTGATTTGCTAACAGTGGTCTGTGCTGACTTGACTCTTTCTTAACAACAGTGGTTAATTTTTGTAGTGATTGTTGTGAGCACATGGTTAGGCCTTATCATATACACTATTAAAAATGTTATTTCTGTTGTTGTTGTTCTGATATCTTTTTCTTTTTAGTATATATCTCAGAGTGGTTGTAATCAGTGAAGATTTCTATGGCTTGCTTGCTTTGCACCAGTTTGAGAGTGCTATAAGGAACAAGAGCCCACAGATAACCAGCTGGGCAATCTTACTTCCATGTGCTCTTTTTATGACGGTGCTTTTCGCACTTGGTTTTAGGCAGTCAAAGGAGCTTACTTGGAAGAGCTGATGTCCAGACCAACCTCACTAACCATGATTACAATCCAGGGGCACCTTGCTGCTGTTGCTATACGGGTTTTGTTAGTGTGTGTTTGATTTTGTGTTTAATGGCTCCCTATTACATTTAGGATAAAAACCTCAATTCCTTAGTGTAGTGGATTGGTAACTGGTGTTCAGCTTAACACTAGCTGAACTGAATCAGCCTGGTGCAGAGAGTATGGATGGCACACTTGAGTATACTGTACTGAATTAGCCTCTAGCCTTATGTGGTTTAGAGGGCATTCTCACTGGTGTGATGATTCTCGCATGTATAATCCTGCAAACAACTAATAAAAAGGCCAGGACCAAACCTATTGTTTATGGAGTCAGAAACTCGTCTAGGCATTTTCAGTGCCTTGCTTTATTCGTAAGCTACATGAACTTATATGTGAAATGTTGGTGCAGAGAGTGTGGATGGCCCACTTGAGGACTGTTCCCAGCATGAAAAGCAGACCTGGCGAGGAAGAGTAGTATTGAGGGTTCTCCTAAGTTGTTTGCAGCTGTTGGTTTTCCTGGAGGAGCTTGCCATGCTGGCTCCCCTGATAGGAACTTGGCTATTTTCTTTGGAGGAACTTGAGACCTTGTTGTTGAGAATGGCTACAGTTCACTTTGAGACAGCTTTGGGACTTACTTTGAGCATTGACTCCTGGCTCCAGAGGGGAATATGTGTATTGTTTAATCTTCATGAGAAGCTTGTCACACTGGCTTCCTGATAATGTACTCAGTTGTTCTCATTGTTGTAAATGCTTGAGACCTCAATGTCATTGAGGCTGGCTGTGGTACTTTTTGGGAGAGCTCTGGTCTGTATTTTGAGCATTGCTTCTTGCCTCCAGTGTAGGATCCTAAACCTATGGCACAGATCCTTCACCTGCTGGCATAGACATTCTAGCTTCCACCACTGACCTTTTTGCCTTCCCAGTGTAGATCTGTAAAACAGACTTGCATGAGTCATTGTCGTGGGCTCTAAGCCTTCAGTTGGACTCATGGGGAGCATTGTTGTGGGCCCAAAGGTCTTCAGATGGACTCATGCAGGACATTGCTGTGGGATCTAGACCCTTGGCTACGTTTTCCAGGTCTTTAGTATATGGACAGATTTCCTGTACTTTCTTATATTTAACTCTGGATGACTATAAATTCTGTGTCCTGTATGTAATTGTTCTCCTTGCAATCTCTGACTACAACACTTAGTACTGAGATTCTTCATTGTTTTGATATGTTTTACAGGCTCCTCTATTGTCTAGACTCTTTAGTAACTTTGTCAGGATGTATGTTGGCAGACTCAGCAGAAATGGCATATAGATTATGTTGATTGTCAGAGACATAGCTTAGAATTAATTTGTCTCTGTTACTGGTATTCCTTGTTGAAATTCTGAAGTGGAAGCTCTTCTAGAAATACATGGTGAGTGTGAGGTTGATGTTGATGACAGCTTCCTCCCTAGGGAGATTCTTCTCATAAAATCAAAGTTAGGAAGTGCATAGATCTAGAGTATAGCCTAGAAATGGCAGTAATAATGTTTAAGAACTTCTGTGTAGTTAAGCACATTCCAACGACCATTTCCTTGATGAAATATTCAGGGAAACCCAGGGAAGGTTCTTAAAATTATGGAACAGTACCTAGGCCTGTTTGGTGTTTCCTTCTGGGATGTGTATTTATGAACGAGCAAGATCTTGCATATAGTTCTCTAGTCCTTTTAGTTTCAGTGTTCATTGGGATGTTACCAGCAAACTGAGATGTGGTTTTATGACTTCTTTTGTATATAATACTGCTAGACTGATGGTGTCACCAAAGGTCTGAGAAAAGGTGCCTCAGGATCATAAGGATTGCTGCAGCTAGAGCTATATCTAAGCTTTGGGTCAGCATTTTATTTTATTTTTTTAGACTTAAGTTGTTTAGCAAGTTTCACTAAGTGATAACTAGTTTTAAGATTTATCCTTAACTCTCCATTGTTGACAGGTTTCTAATTGATCTGGAGATGAAGAGTTTATGTTTTTGTTAAGTCTGAGATAATCTCTTTGGTTCTAATTTATTTAATCTGAATTAGTATGTATATTTGGTACTTTTTTGCCCCCCTTTTTGCATGTTTCCAGGGCCCCAAATCTCCCTTCAGAAACTGCATTCAGTTTCTAATTGTAATTGTCTTGGAGACACTGGCATATTTTTGCAGTACCATTTTACTTTTATTTACTGCAAATGATGATTTGTTAGTTGCCTGCTGCCAGCACATCTGAGCTCATTTGTTTAACTAAAACATTATTGTGCATAGATGCCTATAACAGGCAGTAACAGTTACCAGCCACTTCAGTTGCTTACCACTTCGTTATGGGTCTAAATCAAGCAAATGGGAAAGCAGATTATTCTTAAAATGTTCCAAGAATTTTAAAAAACTGGAGAATGGTGGGATGAGAGGAAAGAAATTCTATTACAACAATCAATGTGTTGGTTTTGGCAGGGGTGTGCCTGGCTGATTTCCTTTGTAGAAACAAGTAACACTACAGAGCATAGAAACTGCAGGCATACTGCAACAAATAGAGCCCTGTGAATCCTTTATTGAATAGATAATTACCAAGTATTTTTCTTCTGGCAGAGCCAGGGATGTTGGGGGATACATGAGTGAACGAAGCACTTTCCAGTTCCCATGGAGCATGTAATCTGGGCACTGAGGATGCTTTGCCCAGAAGTTATGGCTGAGGGGAGGGCAGTGGTAGGGAATGTCAGGTCTGGTGGGCTCATCACAGAATGGCAGGTGTTGGCTGCTCACTACAAGAGGAGGCTTTCCAAGTGAGGTGTAGAAACTGGGACTGCTTCAGAACGATATAGTCATACATCTGGAAACAAACATCTTTTAAATAATCTTGATAAAATTTTAGCTGGGTTGGATGGCTTACACTTGTAATAGCTACTAGGAAGGCTAAGGCAGGGGAATCATGAGTTCCAGGGCAGCCTGGAGTGTAGTGAGGCCTGTATTGATCAATCGATCAATCAATCATTGATAGATACGCAGGCAGGTGGACAGCCTGAGGGTGTAGCTCAGTGGTAGAGTGTCTTGGATTCAATTCCCAATGTGGGGGATGGGTGAGTGAATTTAAACTTCTGGGCACAGCCTGCCCTGAGATCAGAAGAGTAGGAAGTATTTCTTGAGCAAGGGGAGATAATTTTGTCTTCCGGCAACAAAGTGTCTGTCAGCAGCATTCAGTCATTCAGTGAATTTCCATGAAGTGCCTGTTTTGTACTAGTTTGAGAGCACTGTGATGAGCAAGAGCCCAGTGATAACCAGTTGGGCAGTCTTAACTACCATGTGCTCATTCTTATGACTGTGTGCTTTGGGGTGCCTTTCTCACCTGGTCTTAGACAATGAAAGAAAGTTACTGTAAATCAACCTCACTAATAATATTTGCTGGAATTAAGCCAGGATAGTATTATATAAAAACTATATGCAAGCCTTGTTTTGGTTTTTACCTTTGAGAACAGCCAGCAACTGTCTGTTGAGAGAAAATTAAGAACCTGGATACTCCAGCCATTAAGCCTACTTTGTTGTTTGCCATTCCTCTGTTGATTGACCATTGCACCTCAGAACATGCCTGGGTCTCTGTGATTGCCTCTGTGTACACTGTTCCCATTTGTCTGGCTAATTCCTTTTTGTTCTTTCAGAAAAGAACAGTAGCTTCTTCCAAGATGCCTTCCCTGGTGTCATCGCTAGTGTAGGTTAAGTGTAGATCTTCTGACCTCACACACATGGCTGGTCTTGAGCTTTATACTTCCTCTGCACCCTGAAGTCTGGCTTCTTCCTCATTTATCCTGGAGGCAGAGGTCACATCTTTTCATAGAGCCCTGCATATTTTAGGTGCCCAGGAACTGTTTGCTGAATAAACCACATTTAGCAGCTTTTGAAGGTTATAGCCACGTGTACATAATTGTAGCTCTTGGTCCTAGTTATAAAAGAGAGTATCATTTAATGAAGGAAGTGAAACCCAGTGAACAGATTTTATATATGTGTTCTAGTTATTAACCTCATAAAGCTCTTTATAGTCCTTTGCATTTTATACCTCTTTGCTTTTTGCCTGAGTAACTGAAAAACTAAGTAATTAATGGTTTCTACTTCCTGCCAACTACTAATGTATGTTATTAAATCTGATCACAGTGTTAAAAAATTAATTAGAAGTCTTTGGTTATTAACAAAAATCAATTTGACTTAGCCTGTGCTAAGGGGAATATGTGATGAAGAGACAGGGTTTTCTTAAAGAATCCAGCATTTTAGGAATATAGCTAGGCTTCAGGGACAACTAGAACTGAGAATTGGGAGGCCAGCAGGGATCCTGAGAATCTTTTCTATTTTTTCTGCTTATTTCTGCAAAGCTGTTTTTTTTTTTTTTTAAATCTCTCATGAGCTGGCTTTCTCTGCTTTGAAGTGGGGTAGAGGATGGCCTCCCATACTTCTCAGTTTTGTGATCAAGTTCCAACCATATGGAAAGCCAGTCTTTCCGTCTCAATTCCAAATTCCCCAAGATGTTGGCTTGCCTTAGGCTACTGGCTATCCTAGTTCAATTGTATGGCCAGAGATTGGGCTAGCTGAACAAATCTGTCTCCCTCTGGTCATCTCTGAAGAGTATATGAGACAACAAATAAAAAGAGTAGGAGAGAGATAGTAGATAGCAGAGATACCTTAGTAGATAACAGAGAGGCATCATGAGGTTGTTGATACTCTAAAAATATCTAATATAGTGATAAATACTAGAGACCCATAAACTAGCCTGAGATCATTTCTAGTTTATCTTGGTCAAAAATATTCAGTCTTTTTGAAACAATTATATCTAGCCCCACCTCCCTTTTTTGGTACCAGGGATCAAACTCACAACCTCATGCTGCCAGGCAGGTGCTCAAACCACTGAGCTAAATCCCAAGCCCCTATATTTATCCTTTTAATATTAGTATAATGATATTCTTAAAGTAATGACATATTCACTTAAATTGTTAGGGAGTCTTAGTTTTGTGTGTTGGTAATATTTCTTAAATATGATACCATCTTAGTTTTAGAACTATCTAAAAGCAATGTTTTCTTCAGATTTTCAAAAATTTACTTGTGAAAAACCTTAATTGAGCTTATGGATGGCTCTTTTAAAAAGGGCTCTTCGTTATTGCAATGGAGAACTCTAGGGCTAGAGATTTTTAAACCATTCACGGAAGAGTTGCTGGTTTGGAGGATTTGCTGTGCTATGTGGCAGTAGAAGATATATAATTCTTAACTGAATTGCAAAGCTTGAAAGCTGGTTCTTGTTTTTGTCAGTCCTCTGATTCCTGGAATGTTACTTAAACTCCTTGGGAGCTTCAGTTTGCTTATCTATAAAAATAGGACTAATAATGGTCTTGCTCATTAGAAGAGAATTTTATAGGATTTAAATGCACTAATAAACCTGAAAGTGCTTTGAAAGACATTTACAGAGTTTTACAAATATACAGCATTGTTTTATTTTAACTGCCCTCCCAACTACATTTTGGAACCAATAATTGCTATCATTTGTTGGGAGTTTACTTTGTGCCAGGAAGTGTTCTAAGTATATTGTACACATTATGTAATTTAATCATAACAGCTTGTTTAAGAGGTTATTGTTATCTCTGTTTTATGTATGAGGAACCTAAGACATGAGGGTTAGAGGAAACCAGTCCAGGGTCACATATTTGGTGAGTATTTAAACTGTGGGAATGCAGGATGTCCTGCTTTGTACCAGTCTGAGAGTGCTGTAATGAACAAGGAGCCCCTAGTTGGGATGAAATACATAACTATTTTTAAGTATACAGTTCTGTGGCATTGAGTATATTCACAAAGTTTTGTAACTATCACTGTCATCCCTCTCCAGAAAGTCTTCATATTCTCCTGCTGAACCTGTGAACCTGCTAAACACTAAGTGTCATTTCTACCTCCTCAGGCTCTGGTGACTGCTGTTCTGCTTTCTTTTTCTATAAATTTGATCTCTCTACTACATATAAGAGAGCTTATGCAATATTTATCTTCTTGTGGCTAGTTTATTTCACTTAGCATACTGTCCTTAAGGTTCATCCACATTATAGCACGTGGCCAAATAATACGTCATTGTATGTTTGTACCTAATTTTGTTTGTCCATCTTTTGGTGGAACTTGAATTGCTTCTACCTTTTGGCTGTCGTGAGTAATACAGCTATGAAGATGGATGTACAAATATTTCTTCAGTTTGCTGCTTTCACTTCTTTGGAATACATACCCAGAAGTGGAATTTTTGGATCATGTGGAAATCTTTAATTTTTGGAACCATATATTTTCTACAGTGGCTGCATTATTTTTTACATTGCCTACTAGTGATGTATAAGGGTTTCAATTTCCGCACATCCTTGACAACATTTATTGCTTTCTGTGCATTTTCTTTTCTTTTTTGATAGTATCCATCTGTATTAGTCACCTCTCTAGCTGGGAAAAATACCTGACATATACATCTTGTAGTTGGCTCTAAGGCAGAAGCGATATTGTGGAGGAAAGCTGCTCACTTCATGGCAGTTAGAAAGTAGAGAGCAGAAGGAGAGCCTAAGAGGAGAAAAAAACCTTCAGAAGGCATAACCCCAGTGACCCAGTACTTCTGGCTAGACCCCAGCAGCCAATTCAGTTAATGAGCATATTAGTGATGTAGTCCATTAGTAAGGTTGTGTCCTCATTATCCAGTCATATCTCTGGGCCCCACCTCTAAATATTGATGTATTTGGGCCCACGCTCTCACAGCATGAGTCTTTGGGGGAAGTTTTCATATTTAAACCATAGCATCATCTTAATGGGTGTGAAAAAAGAAATAGACTTCCAGTTGGTGCATTGGGTTTGTTGAATTTTCCTAAGGGGAAGTCCTAGGTAGTAGCCTTCTATGTGCTTACTGGCTATTTGGACATCTCCTGTGGAAAAATGACCATTCAAATCCTTTGCTTTTTTTGAAGAGGGTTTTACCGTGTTGCCCAAACTGATACCAAACTGGTGAGCTCAAGTGATCTTCCCACCTCAGGCATTCTGAGTAGCTAGAATGGTATGGACATACACCATGCCCAGATCCCTTTTTTAAATTGGGTGGTTGGTTTCCTTTGTTGTAAGTTAATTGTAGGATTTTTAAAAAAGAATATTCTGGCTATCAGCCTCTTAACATATAATATGATTTACAAACATTTTTATCTGTTGTTTGGGTTGGAGTTTTCTCTGTTGATTTGATTCCCAGAATTTTAAAATTTTGTTAAAGTACAGTTTATCTTTTTTCTGTTTTGGTCACTGTATTTTTGTTGTGATAGCCAAGAAGTCATTGCTAAATGCAAATGTCACAAAGCTTTCCCTTCAGTTTTCTAAGAGTTTTGTCCATCTCTGTCATTGACTCTTGTCTCTATCAGTTTGTGTCTGTCTCTACATCTGTCCATGTCTTTTTTTTTTTTTTTTTTGAGACAGGATCTTACCATGCAGTTCAAACTCACATTGAGCTCACTTTGTAGCCTAGGCTGGTTTTGAACTTGCTGTGATCTTCCTGCCTCAGCCTCCCAAGTGCTGGGATTACAGGTGTACACCACCACACCCAACCTGTGTCTTTTATCTCTTATTTGTGAACCATTGAAATTTCTGTATGCGCTTCTTTTCTTTTCATTAAAGTATTTGGCTATATTGCAAACGTCATGGTACTTTTTGTATCTCCTAAAAAAATAATGACATTTTTATAAATAATTGTAATTCCATTATCAGTATTCCTTTAGAATTGGGCATGTGAGGCCCCTGCTGCATGTTCTCTAATTTGGAGTGTCTTTCTCAATTTTTTTTCTCCTCCTATCCTAGTATCTGAAAGATAGGGCACCCCAAGCTCTTCTCTTTTAGTGACCTTATGTTGAGAACTATATCAAATTTCCTTACTGCATTGAAAATTATAGCTCTGTTCTATAATGCTGATTGTATTGTTTGCCTTATGTACCATATTTTTCTTCTAATTTATTTTTCTCTTACTGCTTTGGCTGGTTAGTGTATTAGTGTATGATACCATTATAAATTATTTTTTTTCTTTTGTCTCTCCAGCACTGAGTTGAAACTCTTGGAGGAGGCAACTATTTCGGTCTGCAGGTCTTTAGGTAAGCGTACACATGGGGAAAGTAGAGAATTGCCTGTTAAAATTTTTGATAGTGTAATATGAATTGATGAATGAAGTGATCTTCTTGGTTATGGTGATGATAGTAATTATTTATGTTCATTGATGCCATTAGAGGTTACCATTTGGTCAACAAATGCTTGGCTATATTTGCAGTGGTAAAAATAGTCTATGCTTAAGTGTTGGTATTATTTCAGCTTTTTTTTTTTTTTTTGGTGACTGTGGAAACCAAAATATTATGTTGTATAGTTGCAGCACAGTTCACATAGAACTTAGCATTTGTCCTGTGACTTGCCAGTTGCCCTAGTTGTGCTGTTGTTGGCCGTGTCAACCAAAATAATTTTTACTCATTAAAATACACTAGGAAGCTTCTCTATTGCAACTTGATATTGTGGTAAAAAGCATGGGATCTGGAACAATTTTATGATCTTCCTTCTAGCAGTGTTACTTAGTAGCCAAAACTTAATTTTGTCATCTAATTTGAGGTTAAAAATAGCTATTTTACAGGATTCTTAAGAGAAAAAATCATGCAACATTAAATGTCTAGTGTAACACATGGCATCTAGTTATTTCCATTTATATCAACTGATATTACCTTGTTTGACCTCATTTCTTGAATGCTTTACTTTAACCAAAGTATTTTATTTATTTATTTATTTTAAAGAGAAAGAAAAAAACAAAGCAAAACAGAAAAAAGGGTAGCAACAATACAGAATTCCAAAGGATAAAAAGAAAAAAAAAACACTAAGAAATCACTACTCGATAAATTACATACTGTCATCTTGGAAATATTTGTTCAAGTTATAAAATTAAAGCATGCGAAGTAGACATTCAAACAGCGAGATTGCAAACAGTTCTGCTCAGTGCTCTAATAAAAACTTAGTAATATGGTCATCCAGCTTACACACTTAAACATACATGCAGTTATATCCTTTAGAGCAGTTTCTTTTCCTCTCTTTTTTACAATAGCAATTACACATTTTGGTTTTTATTACTCCTACAATTCTTATCACTTATTATACTAGAAATGCAATGTGATATTTATAAATATGATTCTTATTTATTTCACTAATAAGGATAGTTTCAAGTTGTCTCCATTTACCTATGAAGGCCTCAAGATCATCCTTTTTATAGCTGAGTAATATTCCATTGTATAAAAATACCACATCATTTTCATCCACTCTGTGGTTGAAGGGCATCTTGGTTGTTTCCAAGATTTGGCTATTACAAATTGTGCTGCCATGAACATGGGTGCACATATATCACTGTGATATGAACTTTTCAGTTTTTCTGAGAAATACCCAGGAGGGGAATAGCTGGATCAAATGGAGCTTTCAATCCTAGTATTCTGAAGATTCTCCATACTGATTTCCATAGTGGTTACACCAGTTTACACCCCAATCAACAGTGGAGCAGTGTTCCTTTTTCCCCCACCCCGCAGCCTTGCCAGCACTTGTTATCAGTTTTTTTCTTGATGGTGGCTATTCTTTCCGGGGTGAGATGAAATCTTTTTTGTTTTCCTGTTGTCGTAGTACGTCTTTATGATACTGCGCCTGCCTGTTCACCTGTCAGCTCAGCTCTCCATTGTGTTTCACAGTATTTTGCTTAGTTCCCTGGGCAGGAACAGTTTGTTTTCCCTTTGCTGCAAATGATTTCTTATGAGTTCCAGTCCCAGGGCTCTAAGAAAATTTCTCTGTGATATTTTGCACTTCTTGTTTTCTTTGTAAACTGTCTAACTGTGCTACACATGTTTAGGATGGAGTAAAGCACAACCATTGGCCAATGCTTTGTATTTCAGGTAAAGTCATAGTTGCTGCAGAACTCACAAACAGCATCTACTCCACCTTTGGTTTTGGTAGAAAGTTACCATCTCAGGTTTCTGTTTTGTGGAGGTTTCCTTATCAGTGTTCCCATCATGGTACAATGTTGACATCAGCAGTACCAGTTTGTTTTTCTTTGCGTTATGTGTGCCCAATGTTATATCTTTGTGAAATCCAAAGATTGTAGTATAGGATTCTCTATTTTGAAATTGCAGCATTTCATTTGGAACTTCTGCTATGTTGGTGTGTGCAGTTCCCTTGTTAGTCAACTTTTGCTGTGTAAGCAAATGTAACATCAGTTGGAAGCTAGTGAAGCAATTGTTGACTGTCACGTTCTGAATAGTTTGATTGGTGGGAGCACCAAGTCTGTTTACAATATCATTTGGTTTTTTACTGTACCTGTAAGGACATGATGGCTGAGTTCCAGGATAAATGTCTAAACTGAAAGCCTAATAAGTCTTATCACTGCAAGGGCATCCTTTTTTTTAGGGTGGGTATTGGGGATTGAACTCATGACCTCATGCTTGCCAACTAGGTACTTATGCTGCTAAGCTAAATTCCTGGCCCAAAGGCATACATTTTTATGCATATTTTGACCCATTTATTTTTCCATAAGTCTTTTACATTCCTGTGATCACCATGAGAAATCTATGCTAAGAACCGCAAACCTATGATGCTTTCATTTCAGTTAGTAAGGTGTCATAATACATACATTTTTGAATATGGCCATTCCTGTATATGGAACATTTTACTTGCACTTCAGCCTTTTGCACTTTCAGCACCTTGTAGCATTTCATTTGTTACAGTTTCCAACACTGGAATGGCATTCTGTCCAATATGTTTCAGCTCTCCCAAGACTTTCAGTATATTTTCAGACCTAATTCTAACACTGATTGTTCCATTTGGTTAGGCGACCATTTTGTGACATTTAGGCTAGTCAAATATGTGATCACATTGCTGTTTTTCTTGTCATCTGAATCAAGGAGGTCTGCATTCCATGTCTGTATCAGTTGATTCTAGCTCCATTTCAATGCCACAGGAACTTTGGCTTACATGGCCAGTGTCAGAATTATCATCATCATCATACTCCCATACCACTCTTCTGTTATGAAAGCATGTGTTTTACCATAATGGATCATCTTCATCCTATCGTGTATAATCTGATGATTTACTTTTGTCCTCCTCCAAAACTTACAAATCTGGTTTTTCATGTGCCATTGTATTGCATTAGGCTACTTTACCAGAAAAATCAAAAGAAAACTTTTTTTAAACAAATTCTGGAGTGATGTGGGTTTATTGGACCCTCTATGATGCTTGGGTAAATATACACAAAACCAGATAGATGGAATATAAGGTGGGTATAAATCCATTTTGCCACTTTTGCATATATGCACACTACTTATTGGTCATACCAAGTGGATAAAGACATAGATCACTTCATGTATCCCTCACAGGAACAATGCTAGCAATTGTAATGCTAAAGTACAAATTTACAGTAGAAAAGCAATGGATGGGTTCCTTAGATCCAATCTTATGTCAAAAAATTGGAAGTAATAGTTACTTCCTAGCTATGATATGGGAAGCATATATATGTATTTTTTTCTCTTTTTGTCAAAAATGTGTCATTAAAAATGCTTTTAGCAATAGTGTAAAACTTCATATTTATTGCCAGAACTTCCAACAATACAGTGATATAAATGAAATAAAAATAATCTCTGCCAGTTTTTTATAATTTTTTTATTTTTATTTTTTATTTTTGAGGCAGGGTCTTTCCATGCAGTTCAGGCTGGCCCTGAACTCACTTTGCAGCCAAGGCTTGCCTTGAACTCATAGTAATCACCCTGCCAGCAGCAGTGGGTATCACCTGAAAAACTGTGAAAGATGTGGAATTTCATGTGCACTTTACACGCATGGAATTGAGACTTACATTTTTACCAAAATGCCCTGCTAGAATTACAGGCATGTGCCACCATGCCTGGCTATCACTGCTAATTTTTGTATAATATTTTTAGAGTATCCTATGTATATTGAGATACATGCACAATTTCACCTAATGGTAGTTTTTATGGTGGGATTTATACTTCATGATTATTTAGTCCCATCAGGCCAGTCTGCCTTCCTGTTGGGTGTCCTGCTGTAGCTACTGAAGCACACCCAGCTTCAACATGGCTGAATTTTACTTTGACCACTAAACCTTGCTTCTATTAAATTCCTTTGCTCCTTACCATTGATCTGTTTTGTAATTTTGAGTTTAACATGGATATTATTTTTAAAATGATTCAGCATGCTCAGTTTTACAGATTTTTTTTTTTTTTTTTTTTGCTTTGGCCTCCATCTTAGCCAAAAGAGTGCTGTGGAAACTTTTTAATTGCCTTGGAATACAAGGTTCATTAACACAGGGAGTTCTGTTTACAGGTGTCTCCTTAGTGCCTGAAACAGAGTGAGCATGTATGAGTAGCTTAGTAAGTGCTTGATGAATGAATGAAAAAAGGTACCTAAGCTTTATATCAACATACATATCCGGTTACTCTTCCCATCCACACAGGGTTATTTTTAAAGTTGTGCAGTAATACTGGGACTGTTGAGTGATCAAAGATGGTGAAGTTGGGATTCTGAAGGATGTAGTTGTAGTCATATCATGCTCACCTTTGGTTTTTTTGTTTAGTTTTATTTTTATTTATAATAGCT
Source organism: Hydrochoerus hydrochaeris (assembly GCA_004027455.1). Classification (NCBI taxonomy): domain Eukaryota; kingdom Metazoa; phylum Chordata; class Mammalia; order Rodentia; family Hydrochaeridae; genus Hydrochoerus; species Hydrochoerus hydrochaeris. The sequence continues at coordinate 32,224 of PVLA01004354.1, read as the reverse complement.
AGATAACAACAACCCCTCAGACATAGACATGTAAATACTAACTTTTTAAAAAAGTTTTTCCTGAAGTGTAAAGATGTTTTTTTCTTAAACTAAACCCAAAGCTTGAGAAAGGAATAGGGAATTTTTTTTCAAAGTGAAACTAACAATATCTAACCATATATCTTTTAAAAATTAAAAAAATTTATGCTGGACATGGTGGTACATGCCTGAAATTCCAGCGCTCTGGAGGCTGAAGCAGGGGGACTGCCATGAGTTTGAGGTCAGGTTGAATTGCATCATAGGGAGACCTTGGTCTCAAAAAACCAAAAAAAAGTTTTTTTTATTAGTACATGTCTGTAGTACATAATAATTACATTCATCATGGGGAGTTGTTACTTGTACATAACATTTTATTTCTTTTACTTCCCTTTCCCCTTTTCTCCATCCCCCTTGCTCTATCTCTTGGTCTCCTTCCCGTTTGATTTATCTTCCTGTTTCCTATCGCATATCTGTTTCTGACTGCAAAACTGCAGGACGAAAAACTCCCCTAACTTACAGTATTGGCAGCAACTTTGTACTCACCATAGTGTTCTTTAGCCAGCAGCAGTGGGTATCACCTGAAAAACTGTGAAAGATGTGGAATTTCATGTGCACTTTACACGCATGGAATTGAGACTTACATTTTTACCAAAATGCCCTTTGTCCCCCCCACCCCACCTCCATTACCAGGAACTGAGCCTAGGGACTTTGCACTGAGCTACTTGCGTGGCACTTTCTTAATTTTTTTATGGCATTTAAAATTTTTTTTGGAGATAGGATCTTCTTAAGTAACTAAGTTGCCCAGGTCAGACTTGAACTTGTGATCCTCCTGCATCAGCTTCTCAGAGTGCTGTGATTATAGGTGTGTACCACTATACCCAGCTTAAAAAAGCTTTATGATTTAAGTTAAATTTAGAGAAACACTGTAACTTTGGTGGGTGTAGGATAGACTGGGATTCTGAACTTCCTGCAGATTCTCAGATGCTGCTGATGCTGTGTGTTCATGGACTGCACCTGGAATGGCAAGGTGCTATGACATCTTACGATGAACTGTGATGAGGACACATCCAGCAGGTTTTAACTGAAATAACTGGCAGTTACTAAGCACAATGCAGATGACTTATCTGCATGTACAATATTTCAATTATACATTGAGGATCTGATTTAAATAAATATGATTTTGGACTTTATCTTTGTAAATCTTGGATGCATTTGTTTAGCTTATTATTTTGGTCACCAAATACCTGAAAAAAACAAAGGATGAAAGATTTTTTTAGGCTCACAGCCTCAGGAGCTCTAGTCCATGGTAAGCTGGCTCCATTGCTTTTTGACCTGGAGTTAGGCAGAACGTCAGGGAGCAAGGTGTGCCTGAGGAAAGCTGCTCGCTTCACGAGAACCAGGAAGCAGAGCCAATGGGGAAGAACCCAAGAAAAACGATACCTTTTAGAGCTGTTCCCCAGTGACCTGCCTGATTGTTAGGTCCATGTCTCAGTTGGCCCATTGAGCTATGAACTCATCAGTGAATTTAATTCACTTGATAAGGTTAGAGCCCTTGTGATCCATTAAATTTCTCAGCTGGCAACTAAGCCTTCAACACAGTGAAGCTATTGGGGGACATTTTGAATCCTAACCATAGCAGCACATTTCAAGAAGTTCAGATATGTATAATTCTGAGACCTGCATAAAAATGAGTTCTCCTGGCAGCACAGGCCACTGTATTTGAATGCTTGCATTTTGGATTTTAAAAAATATACTTCATGTGATCCCAACTACTCAGGAGGCTGAGGCAAAAAGCAACATTGACAACTTAGTTTAAACCAAAAGGTCTAGGGGTGTTGTAGTTCAATGGTGGAGCAGCCCTGGGTTCCTGAACCATAAATAAGCACCCACAAAAAAAAAATTGTCCAGAACTCTGTAATCTCATGTTTTGAAGACCATTGGTAAAGGAAAATGATAGTGTACTAGTTACTGATACATTGTTGACTTTGGGTCTAACACTCTCTCTCCGAGTGTTTTCCTTCATTAGTAAAATTAGAAGTTCTTTGTAGTCCCTTTTGTTGAATTCTTCTATGCTTCTGTGACTTTCTTTGTAGTCTAGTAGCACTTATAATTTCATGAAGTCCAATTCTTTGGTAAACGATTTGAGTCAGTAGACAAGGATGTGTACTTGGGGAAGTAACAACTTACAAGTAAGAATATGTAAAAATGTCAGCACTGGGGAGGTTGAGGCAGGAGGATTGCCATAGGTTTGAGGCCATTCTGGCAGCTCCATAGTTAGTTCAAAGCTAGCCTGAACTACACAGTGAGACCCTATTAAAAAAAAAAAAGAATGTTTAAAACGAAAATAGGATTGATGCTTATTCTCTAGAGTTTTAAGTGAAGTAATGCCTGGAAAGCACTGGTGTACATTTTTCAATATGGTAATTATTGTTTCTCTTAGAGATAAGAAAACTGAAGTTGGAAAAGTAAAGTGATTTGTCTGAGATTTAATATCCAGTTACTTGGATCTAGAAATTAGATCTTTAGACAGGGTTAGCTAAAATGCCTACCTTTTTAAACTTTAAATGTTTAGACAAATTCTTAATGTTTTGTCTGATCAGGACAACTCCTTCCCCAGCTACATTGGCTTATTTATGTGTATTTTTCATCAGTAAAATAGTTTGTGATGGTCTGACCAATTTTACTTCTATAATTTATTGTATCCTATATACTCATAAAATAAATGATACATTTTAAGGTGTATATGTATAAATTAAATACATCTATTAACTTTCTACCCTTATAATTTTGGATTCTGAGAAGACGTTGCTATTTTCTTCTATTTTTATTATTTTCATTTTGCAGATCATTTTTTATGTTCAGAATTAAGACCAAGGGCAGCAGTTTTTCCCGTTGCTTATTTCCCTAGTTAGATGTGAAATTGGCATAAGGTTGATCAATGAGCAATTTCAGTTTGACATTTGGTTTTATAAATGTTATGATATACTCCCTTTTATTTCATTTTTAAGTTTAACTTTTTAAGTCTTTTTCTTCTCTTTCAGTTGAAAACAATCCTCGAACAGGAAATCTTGCTGCACTAATTAAGGTCTTCCTTGCTAGAACCAAAGAACTCAAACTTTCAGCAGAATGTCAGAAGTAAGCTCACTAATTAAATCACATTTGCTTTATATCTAACAATATGAATATTTTCATTCATTGGAGTATATAGACTATGATCTTTTGAAAAGCCCTATGAAGGAATTGTTGTTCTTATTTAGGGGAAAAGTTGAGAGAGAAGTTTTGGTTTAGAGTCCTAAGGTATTGGGGTGAGATTATAAAGTCTAGAGTCCTTCTGATGTCAGCATTTTGTACAGTTGTTAAGTAGATTCCTTGTATAAGATACAAGTGAAATACGAAGGAAAATGCAGTAGGGACGACTGATCCAATGTAATCAATTAAAAGACATTTTTGTATTACAAATAGGCTGGCAAAATTATTGACAAGTTATGCAGAAATCCTGGTCTAGAAATAAACTGATCATATTCACAATTAAATACTGACTCTGAAATGATTTCCGTCTTTCCTCTTTAGCCACCTTTTCATTTGGCAGACACAGAATGCTTTGTTTATTATTTGCTGTTTGCTGAAAATATTCATCTGTGAAATGTCAGAGGAGGAGTTACAACTTCATTTTACTTATGAAGATAAATCTCCTGGCAGTTACAGTAAGTATTATCTTTTGACAGTGTTCTCAGTACGAAGCATGTATAATATATAAGACTCAAATTTGAGAAATAAAAATATGATTTTGACAATCACAGTTTTCCTCTCATAACACTCATTTTTCTGTCTTAATAAGAAAGCTAGTGGAAACGAGGCTTCTATTTATTTGACTTCCATACATGTGGTGCGAAAAAAAAAGTAAAATAAAAGAAACTTGTATGATTGCTTTCAGAAAATACACGTGTCACTTACAACTGAAGGGAAGTGCACTATTAAGAGAGACAGCCAATCAAAATTAATTTTACAAAAACTGTTTTTTTTAAATCTGTACCGGGGCTTGAACTCACGCCCGCATGCGCTCATGGCGCTGAGCTAAGTCCCCAGCCCCTAATTTTACAAATGTTAAAGGTTACTTTTCACAACATGGAACAAAAGACAGTGTGTAAGGGACTACTTACTTGATACTTTCAAGGACTATGAAATGGGTTCTCTTTCTAAGGATATGGAGAAAGGTGATTTTTGTCTCCTGATATTGTTGAGGTCCCCCACCTCAATTATTAGGAGGGCCTGCAGTTTTTAAGATCAAATGAATGCTGGTGTTTCAATTCTCAATATTAAAACTTACAACCTAGAAAGTGAAAGAATAGAACAGGATTATTAACCAATGAAATATGGTGAATGTAGTGTTTTGTATCTATCTTTGAAAAGCTGTCTGAGGGCAAGGATGGTGTTATTCATTTGATGATTTTTTTTGTTGTTGTTGTTGATTTTGTTTTTCTTGAGACAAGGTCTCACTATATAGTAGTGCAGACTGGCCTTGAACTTGCAGGCTGCTCTAGAACTCACGGTGATCTTCCTGCCTCAGCCACCCCAGTGCTGGGATTATAGGTGTGCACCACCACTCTCAGCTTCATGATTTTGTTTTCAGCATACATCTTTGCACTCATTTGACAGACAAGATTGCATGTGATTCAGAGTTAGATTTACCAGTTCCTGGGTGTTAGGGGAATTTTGTAATGTTTACAGTTTTCAATGTGGCCTGTGTGTTTTGTGACTTCCTGGTACATATTTAATTATACTTTCATGTAATTAAGAATGATCCTCTTTCTACTGTGGTTGCTCATATGTTCCTTTTTGTAAATATCAATATCAAATGTTGGCATTTTTTATTCATATTTTAGGTTTCTTGTATAAGAGGAAACATGGCAATATTTAATTTTTGGAGTCTGGCTTATTTTGCTTAGTGACATGTTCTCAAGTTCCATCCTTATCCATGCAAATGACATGACTTCAATCTTGTGTGACTGAATAATATTCCATTATGTGTATATACACACCATATTTTATCCATTTACCTATTGACAGCCATCAAGGCTCTTTTCACAGTGTAGCTGCTGTAAATCGTGCCGCTGTAAATGTGGCTATTTTTGTAGGTTTCATGATCTCAAATAACATTACCTCCATAGATAGTCCTCAGATAACAATGCCACATATATTCGTTACAGTATGATGTCTTTAATTCTTTCAGAAGTATATCCAGGAGAGGTATACCTGGGTCAAATGGAATTCTGTTTTTAGTTTTTTGGGGAATCTCTATTCTGATTTCCATGGTAGTTGTACTAGTTTACATTCCCATCAGCAAAATAGGACTGTTCCTTTTTCCTCACAACCTTAGCATTTGTTGTTTTTAGAGTCCTTCATACTAGCCACTTTTAATGGAGTAAAATGGAATCTCAGTGTTGTTTTAATTTGCGTTTCCCTGATGACTAAAGATACTGAAAATTTTTCATGTATTTATTGGCCATTTGTTCTTCTAACTTTGAGAAATGTCTGTTCAGTTCACTTGCCCATTGTTTCGATTGGGTCATTTGTTTTTAGAGGTTTAATTATTTTTAGTTCTTTACATATTCTAGATATTATCCTTACAACAGAAGAGTAGTTAAGTAAAGATGTTCTCTTGCTCTGTAAGTTGTCTTTTTACTCAGTTAATTGTTTCCTTTGCTGGGCAGAAGCTTTTTCTTTTTTTGTACTGGGGATCCATCTCATGACCTTGTGCTTACCAGGCAAACATTTGAGCCACTGAGCTAAACCCCCAGCCCAGGGCAGAAGCTTTTAGTGATGATATTCCCTGTGCTATTGAGTTTTATTTAGGAAGTCTTTGCCTATTCCTACAGCTTTAGGTGTCTCCCCTATATTATCGTCCAAAAATTTCAAAAAGTTTCTGTTTTTGTGTGTAGGTCTTGAATCATTTTGTTTTGATTTTAATACAGAGTGAGAAGGATCCAGTTTCAATGTTCTGCAAATAAGTAACCAGTTTTCCCAGAACTGTTTGTCAGAGAGGCTGTCTTTTCTTCAACATATGTTTTTTGTCAAAAAATCAGACGGTTGAACGACCATAGGTTTGTTTCTGTGTCTTCTGTTCTGTTTCATTGGTCTAGGTGTCTATTCTTGAGCCAGTTGTTTTTGTTATGATAGCTTTGTAGTATCAACTGGAGATCTGATGTCGTGATGTCTCAAGCTTTGTTCTTGTTTGCCCAGCATTGCTTTGGCTCTTCTGGGTCTTGTCTCGTTCCATATGAATTTTAGGACTTTTTTTCTAGTTTGGTGAAGAATATTTAATAATTATTTTAATAATGATTGTATTAAATCTGTAGGTTGCATTTGATAACATGGGCATTTTAATAGCATTGACAATATTATAGTCTCCCAATTCATGAATAAGGGGTGCCTTTCCAATTTCAAATGTTCTGTTCTGTTCTGTTCTTTTCTTTTTTTGTACTGGGAATTGAACTCACGACCTTGCATTTGCCAGGCAGGTGCTTATGCTGCTGAGCTAAATCCTCAGCTCTAATATAATTTTCAATTTCTTCAGAATTCTATAATTTTCATTACAGAGATCTTTCACCTGCTTAGTCAAGGTTAATTCCTAAATAATAAAAAAAATTTTTAAGCTACTATGAATGAAATTGTCCTTGATTTCTTTTTTAGTGGGTTCATTATTGGTGAATATCATTTTAAAGACTTCATGTTTTTGGCATATCTAATTATGGCTTAGGCTTACACGTTGTTAGTTTGAAAGTTCTGCTTCTGATCACGAAGACATTTTTAAATTCTCTACCAATTTCTTTTTGCAATTGGTATATTGGAATACTATTGATTTTTTTTAATGCTGATTTTGTATCCTGATAATGAAGTATTTTTTAGGAAATTAACTTGGACATGAAAGATTCTGTAGAATTTTGACTTCTTGAATCTTATGAACTTTGTGTATTCTATGAAGGGATATTTGTGAGAATTATGTAGAATTAATTTAAGGTAACTAGTTTATCTTTCACAATTACTGTTTGTCACTCATCATTGATTTTCAGAGCACAAGTTTATGCTTCAGGTTTGTATTTTAAGAGACGAATCTGCTTAATATACTATTGTGATTAACCTCCATTTCGTAAACATGTACTATTTCAACAGAGCTTTTAATCAGAATTGTGACTTGAATGTGCTATGTTTGTTGATGCTAGCCTTCATGTTTGTAGTACAAGTAGTACCAAAAACAGTTCCATTTGATGAGTTGCAAACCTTTTCATATGGAGTGAATGTTTATTCCCATATCACAGGGCCTATGAGCATAATCCATCCAACCTTACAAACCCAGCACTTTGTTTTATATTCTGTCCTAAAAATTACAGATATTTTATACTTGGAACATGTTGTTTTTATCATTTAATTATTTTTGACTACTTACCACTGAATAAGTTGATGCACTTGCAAGATACTATATTGTGAGACCAAATTTCCTCTGCCTATACTCTTTTTTAGCACTGTTCTCCTACTTTTGCCCAGGCTTGAAAAGCAGTTTTTTTTTGTATATCCTAGATTACCAAAGATAGGGATAGTGTAAAACCACATTCTTAACCATAGTCCACTTTATCAAGATGGTTGTCACACTTAAAGAGCCATCTGTGTGGTCTGATAATTGGTAGCTCTGCCCATGTGCTGATTTGTCTCCTTTTTTTTTTTTTAAATAAGGTTTTATAATGCTTTTTAATGGTGTTCTTTTCATTTGTTGTTGAATGTGCTGGTGGTCCACAAGCACAAGTCCAGTGAGTATCTTTTTAAGGTTAAAGACTTGATTTTTTTTTGCATATTGAATTATTTTGTCTTGGTCTTATGTGTTCTTAGTTCGAAGGTTTACTTCTGATCAAGTCCTTTTTAGATTCTCTACCAGATGGTTTTCACAATTTATAATAATGCAGTTATACTGACAAATATTATACAAATGCTATAGTGGATGAGAAAAATATAACTATTAGTATCTGACAGCACACATTTGTCAGCTCATGTATGAGCATTTAAGGTGTGTGAAAGACTGCTTAGGGATAGCTAATACAGTATACAGTAGGATAGGTTGTTTGAAGACTGAATTTACCAAAGTAGAGAACCATCTGCAAACAATTAAGCAAAGTCAACTGAGTCATCTTAGGTATGTGGGCTTATTACAGCATACAGCACTTTTTATTTTTTCCAGTCCATTGTAATACTGCTGAGATCACATGGATATTACTGGCGTTTTCAGCAAAATAGACTGTATGAGAGTGTTGTGACTGTCAGTAAGCTCTCAGGTTATAATCTAAATTTGTGAGGATTTCGTGTTTGAACATTTTCCCAGGGGTTATGTGTGATGTGGTAGCAGATTGTTAAGAGAGAATTTATAACATTATATGAGGACAGCTCTTTTCACTTATTACATGCCTTTGAGAAGCATGGGGACAGATCCAGCCTGAGGCAAAACTATGAAGTACAGTACTACAAAATTGCTTCCACTTTCCTTTTGCCTTCAATAGGAGTTTCTCTTCCTCCTCCTCCTTTTTTTTTCTTTTAATTTGTCCCATTCTTGTCAAGGTAGTACTGATACTTATTTTTGCACTTTATCTCTGTGTCCAACGCTTTAGATGTCTAGGGGTCTAAATCTGTTGTCTGTTTTCACATGGCTTGTTTATGTAATTATTTGATGATGTTGGTTGTGTTTGACCTTAATGCAAAAGGCCCACAATAGGGAGAAATTTATATTTGCTTTAAGGGATCTGGGGCTATGTACCTGATACCATTTTAGCCTCCTGTAGTTTGTGGTGTAACATGGGGGGTCTCAGAATCAGGCTCTCTTCCTTGCCAATGTTGGAGGCTTAAAGTGCTCATCGGAAGCTTCATTAATTTTGGTGTTTGTCTTAACATCACACTGTTTTACAATTTTCTTGCTATGTATCATTTTACTCTGGATTCAGGTGAGTTTATTTGCTTGTGGTTGTTATTTTTGGTACTGGTGTTAGGGTCCTTAGAGATCTCTGTGTCTTGGAATCCTGTCAGTATAGTGAAGCCTTGACTTGTGAACTCTGTTCGTGAGGGCTTGCTGTAACTCAAATTGGTTATAAGTTAAGACTGTTTTTCCCATAAGAAATACTGGAAATACCCATAATGCATTCCAGACTCCCAAAGCACCCCTTAGCTAATGTTTTCATGATAAAAAAAAAAGAGTTGTATAATGTGCATAATTTACCAGCAATAATATTCCTTTTTTGGTGTATTCATCAAAAAGTTATAAAATGTGCCTAGTTTACCAGAATACTGAACTCACCATTCAAGTTGACATCTTGGCTTGCAGGAAGGGAGGATGAAGTGGAAGGTGGTTACTGTTTGGAAAGAGAGTCCCCTTCCATAAAAACATCAGAAATTTGGCTCTCTGGTGTCCTTTCTCTTTGGGAAAGTCTGTAGCCCACTAGGACTTGCTTCTGGCTCACTCAGTCTTAATCTTTTCAGAATGAAAAACTGGTCTAACGTTTCTGTCTTTTCTTTAGCTCTGTTCTGTAGTATGACGTGACATTGAGATTAATAAGTTGAATGCAATGACTGGCTTTTTCTCTGTCTGTGTGAGACTTCTCTACAAATGTTTGTTGTAGCTGTCCATTTTTTCAGGATTTCCTTTATTTCAGAAGTAGAACTTTGCTGCACTAATTGTTGATACTCCTCTTCTTCAGAAAGCTCCTCAGCTGCCATTCTCTGTCACTCAACCAGAAGTTGCTGAAGTTCCTCTGTAGACAGTTCCTCTGAGTGCTTCTCTACCAGTTCCTTAACATCACCACTATCTACCTCCAGGCCTCTGGACCCTGCCATAGTGCCAGTGTCATCAACCACAGGGTCAATTGAAGGCTCAGGCTTCTCTACATTAGCTTCCTTCTACAAATCCTTTCTCTGTAAGATTGTCGAGATGATGGATTTGGACATGCTGTATATACTAGTGAGGTTGATCACATGCTTGCCACTCTTATTTCTTCACAGTTTCCTTCTTTTCTATTGTGATTGCTTTCTCTACTTTCCCTTCCTTCCTTAGCTTCTTTTCTAGCTTTTTTGGAGCCATTTTGATAGCAGTGTCATAGTGATTAGATAAAGCACTGGAAGAAGTCATGCCCACAAACACGTGCACCTGGGCTCAGACTGATGCTTCTGTGTGCTTGCATATGCTTGTCTGGCATCACGAGTCTTTGTTTATGACCGCAGAAACAGCCAGCATTCTGGTCGTTACTTAAGACTGGTTGTAAGTTAAACCTAAAACACAGGTTGTAACCCAAGTTTTTCCAAATGCTGTACATGAAAAAGTGTTACACATTGGTTTAACAAAAACCAGTTGTTTTGAACAGGAGTGCTCCTTGGAGTACCTACGCCACCTTACTGCTACCGCTAGTAGAAGACAATGAGTTTCCCTTTTTTGTTTATTTTTAAATGAGAGAAGAAGCCTTTTGGAGATTGAAGGTCTGAAGGTAGAAGCAACAAGGGGGAAGGCTAAAAGCAAGATCCAGGGAAGTAGAAGGTGCTGGGAAGAGGAGCATAGAGACCAATGTGAGGAAGAGGTTGATCCCATACCCAGAAATGAGGAGAGCAGGGAGTGTGGGCAAACTGGTTAATGCAGCTCCATGGGGAGTAGAGACTGGACTAGGTGCCTGGCTAATGCCTGGTAAAATCCTTGCTTAGTGCATTTTTTTGACATTGAATAGCTCAACCTAAATTTATTTTTAAAAATTATTTATTTTGTAAGATTTGCTTTCAGGCATCATCAATTAAACACCTCATGTTTATGTTTGCTTTTTCCTGAAACTCCAACAAAATACTTTTAAAACTCATGACTTTATTAGATTAAAGGAAAATTGAGTAATGAAGAATTTAACTGATGGAAGGTAAACACTAAATGCCTTCAGAATTGGAGAAACCTTGAGAAAAACTAATTCTTGTCCCACAGTCCTAGAAAGGCTTGGAAATTCAAAGTGCCAAGTGTCCCCAAAGGTAGACAAGTGCTTAGAAGAGAAGGTAGAAGCTTAGATTCTTTTCTTGGCCTTGCAGTTAGGAGACCATCTCTCCTCAGGTTAGTGCTGAATGTGTTTTGCATAATCCAGGGCCTCCCAGGGTGCACTCAGGTAGAGTGAGGCTGGCCTGCAGAGAGCAGAGTCAGGGAAAGGCTGAGCAAGGGTAAGATGGCTTGACTTGGCCACCAGAGTGCTGGCACACCAGGATTTTATCCTCATCAGATTAGTGGGTACCCTTCTAGAGAGAAGGAACCAAAGCAAGGAATGATTGGCATTCAGATGTCCTCAGTGACCCAGCATTAAACCTTCCAGTGGGAGCTGCTACTTGCAGGTCCTGTGGGCTTCAATATGGCAGGTAAATGGAGAGCCAATGTATTGAGAAAGCCAACATTTGAGAAGGGCAGCTAATTTGTAAGTGATAACACAATAAAGAAAAAAATCATTTAAGAAGATACGTGTAGAAATAGATTTAAAAATCCCTAATTATATCCCTCTAATTTCCTATTTTTCTCTGGCTTAAAATATTTTTGAATCTCTTTTCTTTGGATTTTTTTTTTCCCCCGTACTGGGGATTGAACTCATGACCTTGTGCTTGCCAGGAAGGTGATTACACCGCTGAGCTAAATCCCCAGCCCTTTCTTTGGAATTTTATTTAAAATGATGACATTTTTGTTTTGCTAAACACAGTGGAGGCAAATCTCTCCTTTGAAACTATTTGATTTTTTTCCCTTTACTGAGATGCTTTGGCTGCCCTGGCAGCAGGGTGTCATTGCCTGCTTTTCTATGTTTGAACTGGTCCTCCAAAATGGTCAGACTGTCGCTCAGGAGGAAGAAGACTCAAAATTGCATAGCGAGCAGCTGAGTGGTTTTTAAAAAATTGAATATAGTTAACAAAATCATACATATTGTATACATATTGTATGATGTACAATGCCATGTTTTGAGATACATATACATTGTGAAATGATTATTATGATCAAGGTAATTAATATATCCATCACTGCACATACTTAGCAATTATTAGTTTCCTTCATTTAGAAACATTTCAGAACACAAATTCAAAAAAGGTTTCTTTAAATTTTTATATTAGCATAAAATTTCATGATTTGATTTCACTATAGATAAGCAATGCAAAAATAAACCAATAGGGGGAAAATGTATTTATTTCTTTAAAAATATTTGACATTTAGACTAGTAATCTGTCTTTGCAGAAAAACACAAGTGCTTTTTAGGAGCTCCTGAGTTCTTCTTTGATCCTAGAATAGGTATTGCTGTTTGTAATATTTCTCTTCTCTTCTCTTCTCTTCTCTTCTCTTCTCTTCTCTTCTCTTCTCTTCTCTTCTCTATGCTATCAATGGACAAATCAATAAAACTTTATTAATAAGCGCACTTTGTAATCAAACCGTTAGACAATTTTAAAGTAATTAGAGAAACGTTTCTTTTTCACCGCAATAATAGTAGCCAGAGTTATTATTGATTTTATTGAAACATTATAGGGCATAAGCTTATAGATATTCTCATACATTGAAATGTAGATCAGTTTTTAGAAGTTCACTTGCTTTCCTTCATTATGATTAATTTAGGGGCATTTTTTATTTTGTTAATCAGATGTTTACTATTTTTGAATAACCTCATTATTAGCTTCATAATTAAAATTGGCAACACTATAGACTCCTGTGGTTTTCTGAAAATAAGTTTATAATAAATATAATCTAGCTGTGTTCCTTCCATTTTAAAGAAATTAATTTTGTTTTGAAGTTTTAAGTCACTCTGCTAACTCTGATTTTCAACTATGTCTCTGTTCTTCATCAAGTTTAATACTTATTTTTGGCACAGTTTCATTATGGGCAGCATTGAGAAACTGGCAGTTTTACTTTGGGAATGCAAAGAGAGCAATGATTAGCTCTGTCATTTAACATTCCTTTTAATATGTGCAGCCTGATTTAAATGACCCATATGTTTCTTTTTTTCCGATTCCTGATTTATTTTCCATGGATCAATGAGTGTGTGTTGTGTTGTGTTATGCTGTGTTTTTTGTTTCCTGGGGTTAAACCTCCTACTGTGATAAAAAGTATATGATTCAGGATAGTGCTTTAATATTGCTTCTTGTCCTAAGGAAGAAATAAGAGGAATGTCTGCAGAATGGAAGGAATGAACAGGCCTTCAGCTTAGTCTTGCATATATAGATTATTAGTAGATTTGGAAGGGACCTTAAAAACCACCTTGTCTGTCCTTGTTCTTTCCTCTGGTGAGGCTTGTGAGGTCCACCCTGAGAAATGGGGCAAGGGCTTTAGAATGGAAGAAGCCCACTCTTAAGAGCTGGAATTTTAGTGATTGTTTCTATACAATATTGATAAATAGGTAATATTTATTCATTATTTTAGACTACATTTGTACATTGGTCTCCTTGTATGCGTTGATGAGTATATAATATAAACTCATACGTGATCCTTTACTTCTCTCTCCACAAACCTGTCACACACTACTCATTTCTCAAGGAGTTTGCATTTAGGGTCTTCATGAAACGTGGGACAATTGATTTTTTTTTTTTCAAGTTTGTATACAAATGAGGCTTTAGGATGATTTTTAAGGATTTTCTTTTTTTCTTCTTTGTCCCTTGAGATTCCTGGTTTAGGTTCAGATGTGGCTTTTCTTATTCTAAGTGAACTGATCTCTCTGAATCTTAATTTCTTTATCTGTAAAATGATTGCAGTCATCCCCACTATATGTTATTGTCAGGATGAGTGTGAGACAGTGTGAAGTGCTTGGCACAATGCCCCTCAGATGGAGAACACTGTGTGAAGTTTAGCCATTTGTGTTATTTCAAAGAAGCAAAGATTTACAAAATTAAGACTTCAGTTTTTCACTTTTTGTTGTTTGTTTGTTTTTGGTTTTTTGAGACAGGGGCTTTCCGTGCAGCCCAGGCTAGCCTTGAACTCATGCTGATCCTCTGCTTCAGCCTCCCAAGTGCTGGGGTTACAGGCGTGTACCACCATGCCCAGCCTTAACTTTGTTTTTATTAGTACATATTTGTCATACACATTGAGCATATTCATCATAGAGAATTTGTGCCTGTACATAATACATCTTAATTCTCTCTCTTTTTTTAAACTATTCCCTTCTCCCTTAACAGCCACTTCTTGCCACTGTTCACTTACTATGCAATTATATACTTCTAGATTAGCCCTAAAAAAATAAAAGGGACTCTGAGGAATTTTTTCCCCCCCAAGAAATGTTGTTAGAGATTTCAAATGGAAATTGCTTATTCTTGTCTTTTGTTGGAATATTGACTTTGAAATGTTACATTTTACTTGTGTGAAATGTATTTATTATCTTCATTTATTATGTTAAATTGATAACAGTGCTGTGAATGTGTCTTAATTGACCTAACTATAAACTTGGCTGAGGTCATGATTTGGATGGTGCATGGAAGTGCATAATCATTCTCACTGTTTTAATGTTTAAAATTAGATGTGTTTACGGGCCTAGAATTAAAAAAATCCAATCCGGCACCATCTGTGGGTCCTGAGCAAGTGTTCCCTCACCTTCTGTAATTAAAAAAAAACTCTGCTGGCTGCTTAGCTGCACAGGAAGAAGTTATTAAATTGGCATGTGATGTGAAATGTTCTTTAGGGAATCAATGAGTGATTTTAAGTGTTCTTATTGGTGCCTGGGTCACTGTACTCTGTAGGATGAGCTAAGGAGTGACAGTTCGGCAAAATATACTGAATATGTACTATGTGCCAACAAACAAACTTGTTGGAACAGGTTAACTCATTTGGGTTAGATTGGATAGGCTTGACAGTGAAATAGATTTTAGACTCACTCCTTACTGGGTAGCCTTAGAGACAAATATTACTTATTCTTCACTAAATATGCCAAGCCCACTGACTCTTGGAGTTAAGATTTAATGTAGTTGTGGAACTTGAGTCTTACTGTGTACCCTTTTGGCATTGATGGATGTGTTCAGTGTGATTTAATGTTCTCTTCACTATTTGTACTCACCTGTTGGAAGGTTACTGTGCCAGTTCTATTTGTGCAAAGTAGGAAGGCATTTCTCTGTAATTGCTGAATACCAGCTAATGTAGTGCCCTAGTAAAAAGTTGCTGAGCTGTTGTGAAATTCAGAGTATTCTGATGCTTTAGATCTTTACTAACATACCTGGGGTCAGTTCAGCAACATGCATTACATGTAATAGTTTTCTTCTTGGTATTTGTTGGGGATAGGTTCTACAAGTCTGTACAGAGACCAAAATTAATAGATGCTTATTTATATAAAATGAAAATTGTATAGTATGTCCATATAACATACATTATTTTTTGGTGGGGAGGTGTAGGGTTTCCTGTGTAGTTCAGGAATGTAGCCCAGGCAAGCCTCAGGCTTGCGGCAATTCTTCTGCCTCAGCCTCCTGAATGCTGAGATTACAGGTGTTCATCACCACCCCCAGCTTCTCCCATATACTTCAAATCATCTCCAGAATACTTATACAAGGAATACACAATGAAAATGTCATGTAAACAGTTGTTATGCTGTATTATTTAGAGAATAGTGAAAAGAAAAACTTGTGTGTTCAGGACAAACATAAACTTTTTTCCTAAGCATTTTCAGCCTGTGGTTGGTTGAAGCTCATCTTTCTCAATTTAAACCAAGAAGATAGCTAATGGAAGAACTCAGCGGGGGAAGATATTCTGAAAAGCATATGCTGACAAGAAATGGAAAAAGAAGTTGGTTAGACATTAAGATATTATGGGAGTGTAAGCTAATAGTTTCCTTCCTTCATTTTTTTTTTTTTTGTACTATAGATGGAACCCAGGACCTTCACACTGAGTTACATCCCTAGCTCTTTTTCAGTTTTATTTTGAAATGGTCTTGCTAAATTGCCCAGGTGGGTTTAAACTTGTGATATTCCTGCTTCAGCTTCCCATAGTGCTGAGATCACAGTTGTGTGTCACCATGCAAATTACCATTCTAGTGGGTGCATTTTGTCCCAGACTATAGCTAAGTCACCTCCAAATTTCCAAAGCCAACCAATATCTTACGTGATTTCTGGTTTTGGACACTACTGACACTTATTCCTTCTTTAAATTCTTCCAGTGAAATAGTCAAGTTAAATGCATAAAGTATATAAAAATCAAGCTGTTCTTCTTTGTTTGAAACAAGGGTAGAGGACCAGTACTCCTCTGTACCATCAATATCTGACCCTAATCTTGAGTTTTCTTTGTTTCTTCTTTTTACTGGTACATTTTAGATATACATAATGATAACATTCATAGGGAATTTGTACATGTACAGGATATATCTTGCTGCTTCTTTTTTTCCCATTCCCCTCTTCTTCTCATTTCCAAAAGCTTTGTTTCCATTTTTTGTCTTTCTACCTTGATTTTCTTGTTGAGCATTAAGGTACTTTCTCTGTTCTTCTGGGGACACACAGTCATGGTATGAAACAAACCAGCTCTTTATAAATAATAAGCCAGAAATAAAATGGCTTTCCCAAGTCACAGGATAAATAAAGGGAATGGTAGGATACAAATTATCACTTTAATAGAAATGTGTTTTGTCCAAGACAAAATGACTTCTAAATTTTCAAAGCCAATCAATATCATGTGGTTCCTGTTTTGGACACAGATGATACCTACTGCTTAATGAAGTTCTTTCTTAAGTTTCTAAGAAAATTCTGTCCCAAAGTACAAATTAACAATGGGCTTGGGATATAGCTCAATGTGAAAGCCTTGAGTTCAATCTCCAGTACCAGTAGGAAAATAAGAATTGGAAAATTACTGGCCTAGAGGAGCCTTGAAAGCTGTAATTAATAGTTGGTATTCAAAATTCGTGTACTGGGGCTGGGGAGAATGTACTGGCTTAGTGGGAAAATGCTTGTCTAAGTAGGTACTGGGTTCTGTACTGCAGTTCCTAGTACTGCAAGCAAACAAATGAGTAAGCATAAAACCACTAAACCAAACTAGAATTCTTGTACTAGGTGAAGATCTTAATGTATGCTAACTTTCTCATAATTTAGTTTTTATTCAGAGGTCAAAATCAGTGTCTGAATGTATATAATGATAATTTTCATTCTCCTTAGGGATGGAAACCTAACTTGGAAATAATTTCATTTTGTTTCATACTTTGTTAAAAAGTTTTTTATGTATCTTACTAGGTTTGGATTCAGAAGATCTTTTGGAAGAATTGCTCTGCTGTTTGATGCAGTTAATCACTGATATTCCACTCTTGTAAGTTCTGGCTAAACTGGGGTTTGTTTTATCATCTGTATATATTAAAGATGATAATTGATCATGTTGAAGAGTTTGTGGATCAGTACTTTTATGCATGCCTTTTAAGGGTTATGTATCTGTGGAATTCTTTTATCTCTCTTGTCTATGTAGACTCTCATGATCAATCATCAAAGCAAGAATTCCATGTTATAGAAGAAACCATTTAACCATATTAAGTATATGGTAGGCAAAGAAATAGGCTAATTACCTAATAAGGTCTTATAGGTCTCTGGAAACAAAGTTTAAGAGAGAAGCAATTTGAATCTAACTGGCGTATTGTAGACATAGCTAGTTGGCCACTCAATATTGTATATTTATTCTTCCTTCCTGGCTTTCATATTTTAATTCTGGCCTCTTTTATAGAGGATAGAGTTCTGTTTCTAGCCTTGCTTGAAGGTAGGTGTGGACTTTTGAAATGTAGATGCCTTCCAATGACATTTTTGGCTAGAGCTGTCAAGCAGAGCCATCTCTCTTATAGACAGACTTTTTTGGGGGCTGTTTGGAAAATGGACAAGGTCTTTTGAGGAGCATGGCCATCTTGGTACTGTAAACAAGGCTTCTTATGGGAAAATCTGCTGGACCCTCTTCTCCACTGGCACTGGGAATTGAACCTAGAACCTTAGCACTGAGCTATATCCTCAACCCTTTTTGTTTACTTAGCTAAATTGCCTAGGTTGGGCTTGAATTTGTGGTCTTCTTTCCTCAGCCTCCCAAAAGTGCTGGGATTATAAATGTGTACTACGATGCCCAACTGAAAATTGTGATTTGATGGATCAAAGTCAGCAAACATTCCCCCACCCTTATCCTAGTCTTAGGTGACAAAAATAGATCCATGTTTGTGTACTGTAACTGGGTTTATGTCACTGCTGCTTTAAGGCAATTTCCATGTGATTCAAAATGTCTAAATTTGTTACTTGTAAGGCAGTGATTCTCAACTTTTAAAAAAAAATCATTGTTTTTATCGGACAAGGTAAAATATTAGATATTTCTTTGATCATTGCCTTTCTCCACACTGAATTCTCATCTTGTTTGTGCCTTTTGGACAACCACAAACTATTCTAATATCTGTGAAGCTTTTCATCCCCCCCCAAAACAGTTTTCATCTCTATAAGAATACATATGTTAAACAAATTATTTTTAAAATAAGAAAATAGGTTCAAGGTTTACCATCTCCATACAAAAGTTTACTTGGAGGATGTGGTCAGAAATGTGCTTTCTCCCTCTGGCTCAAGAAAGGAGAAACATTTGCAAGAAAATGTGCTCCTGGCCTTTATTGTACATAACTGTAACATCTAGAATTTTATTAGAGATTTAGAAGTGAGAAGCACAAAAACCCATTGTTATTTGTTGTGGTCATGTGCAGCTTAGAAGAGGCAGCCATCTACTTGAGAAGGGTTTGGAGAACAACCTCCCACTAAAGTTGAACTATTATGAATAGAGACAAATGTTTTCATGCCCAACATCTTTTCTAGCAGAACTCTGATTTGCTTGGGATGGCAGTGGGAATGACCAGTTTAGTTTTCAGACAGCCTCATAACTCCATGTGACCATGGCACATAGCTTAGGTCAATGCAATGAAGTATAAGCAGAAGTCATGAAATTGCATGCACATCCCCTTCAGACTTTGCTTCTTGCCCTCTTCTTCTTCCTCTCCAATCCTGAAATGTGACAGTAGTGCTCAGGTCATTTTGAAACTGTGAGTGTCAGTGTTATATGCAAAGATTAGTGTCCCAGAATGGGATATTGATGATGTTTATGAAACCATTGTATTGCCCTGGACTCCTTAATCTTTGGATTCTTTTAAAATAAGAATAGCAAATACCTATCTTGATTAAGCCACTACAGTCCAGTTTCTTTATGTATGGTCAGATGAGGGAAGGAGAATGAACCCATATATTGTTTGTTCTTTCTTTGTCACAGAGTGTAGAATGCTTCCTGTGTTGTTTTATTTAACTTTAAAAATTGCACATCTAATAACATTATTTTGTTATCAAATACCAAAGATTTAATACATTTCCTAAATAAGTGCATTCTTTTTTCCCTTCTTTGCTTTTATTAGTAACTTATTTTGGTGAAATTAAGGGGTCTGGATATAGTAGGTGGCTTTAGATAGTAAATAAACTGTGAACACAATGAATGGAGTAGCCACTTAGACACTCTTAAGAAGCAAGTGGACAGTGTTGCAATATATCAAACATTTCATGTTTTAATGTGTTTATACTTTTTAAATGAACTGAAAATACACAGACAACCAGATGTCTTGTGTTATGTACACTCAGGTTTAACCAGCTGCTGAAACAATTTATGATTTAATGTTCTTGGAACTCCATCCTACAAGAAGGTTTGTCTTGGTTACAGTTTCTATGTGCAATCAAACTACTCTTTAAATGTTTCATCTACTATAACTGTAGCAGTATTACAAATCAGCTTGTAATTTATTTTATTTTTTTGGTACTAGAGATTGAACTGAAGACCTTGTACTTGCCAGTCAGACGCTTGTGTCACTAAGCTAAATGCCCAGCCCTAAGATGTAATTTTTCTTTTTTTTCAAATCAGCTTATAATTTAAAAGGAATATAGTTATATGAAAACTGGGAATGCTCTCACTCCTGTACCTCACCAGTTTCACTATAAACTTTTCACATTTAACATTGACATATGTACCTGTGCTAAAGTAGCAGGTGAATAACAAAGAATGTAATTTTTGTAGCTGTGGAAAATAATTTAAAAAAATTACCTGAGGCTCTGTTAAATCATTCTGTTTTTTTAAAAAATGGTTACTAGGGACAGACATACATGCATGTAAATGTATGATGTATGTTTAATGAGAAATCTAAAAATTAAGTACTAGCTGATACTTTATTATTAAGAGAATAGGCTCAACTGCAGTATAGTAGTTGAGATAAACTCCCAGAAGTTCATCACAGTGAGCTTTGTGGAGTTCATTTATAGTGAAGATCAATTTGTAAATAGTCACCACTGTTTTCCAGACACTTTGGATTTCTTGATATTATTAATTTTTTGAAGTGTTAATCTTCCAAGTAAAATTAAAATTGCTCATCTCAGGAATCCTTCCTTAACTGCATACCATTAAGCATTTATGTATTTAAAATAAACATTGTAATGTGCAGGTTCAGCCTTGATGTTTTTCAGTATGTTTGGGTTGGTCCCACTAAAGTTTAAACGAGTCTTCCAAAAGTCAAAGTCTGCCTTTAGTTTTGTACCTTCTCTGTGTTCTCAAAGAAAGGAGCAAAGTAAGATACTTTCCTTAAGAGACTAATGTGTAATATAATGGAAAGAGTGGGGTTAAGTAAGAGTTGAAAACCCAGAACTTAGAGTTTGTGAGACTGTTAGTTCTGTGTCACTGCGAAGATTAAATGAGACCTGTGTGACAAGATCTGGTGGTGTGTAGGCACAGCAGCAGAAGCAGTTATGTTGTTATAGGCCCAGTAGTATAGTAATTTTCTGGGAACTTTCCTTATATTTTTACCTGTCTTTTTTTTTCTTCCTTTTTTTGGAGGCAGGATCTCACTATGTAGTTCAGGCTGGCCTTGAACTCACAGCGGTCCTCCTGCCTCAGCTTCATGAATGCTGGGATCACAGGCATTTGCCAGCATGCCCAACACTTTTGCCTGATTTTGTTCCAGTTGTTTTTGGTTAAGATGTTGTGTTAGCTGCACATGATGATGATGATGTCAAGTGTAGGCCCTGTTCCTTTTCTCCTTGTACTGAAGTGGTACCTCACTCAGTTCACAAACTCAGTTCTCTCCATAATTCTGTTCACAAACTAGACTGACTGAAAACTGAACCAAATTTCCCCATTAGGTAAACAGCAAATCTAACCACTGAATTTGATTTGGTTCTTGTCCAACTCAGTTTGCAACCAAAATCATAGAAAGAATCAAGTTTGTGAATTTAGGCACCACTGTGACCCCTAGGAAGTGTGCTTAGAAGGTTCCTTTCTATTGGCCCCAGCACCGACACACAACCTTTCCCTGTAAGATCCATGTATGTGTTCCCTCATATGAACCTGTGAACTTGTTGAGGACTGGGGCTTAATTAGTTCTTATCTGGCCTTGATTTGTAGATTTTTTTCAATTGTGATATAATCTGAGAAAATATTTCCTAGTTTCATAATTTACGAGTTGACAAAGATGAGATTTTTGTGATTATCTATAACTTTTTCCAGTGTGTGTGTGTGTGTGTGTGTGTGTGTGTGTGTATTTGTGTTGTGTAACTTTATCTGTTTGTTGAGTACAGGGAGTAGTTGATGTTTCCTGCCCACCATCTGCATGTCACTTCATTGTGCTTTGCCTTGACTGGTACCTTTGCAGGGCAGAACACCAATTTTGTCATAAAGGTGCTTTAGTGTAGATGTGTGATACCCATGTTTATTTTTTAGAATATTTCTATTGATGCATTATTAATTTTAATGAGTTTTATATTGAGTGTTTAATATATCAAAAAATAAAGTATTGAATTTTTAATATTTACTACTTAGAGCGACTTTTTTATTTTATTTATTTATTTTATTTTAAAGGTAGTAAAATACAACAGAAAAAGACAGGACATAGCCAACTGAGGCAGTGCAGTGAAATTGGCAAAGAATCTCAGAGCAGGCTACTGGGACAACAGCAATAGGCACAATAGTATATCTGGTTTTCTTCACAGTAGTTGTTCCTTCAATCAGGCAGAGCAATATTGAAGGAAATACCAAAATTACAAGAACAGAATATTGAATAGAGCAATACCATTGATCAAAACAGAGCAAAACAGAGATAAAAATATTTGCCCTCAAAGAGATAGAAGAAAATCCCCCTTATTTGTTAATTCGCATATATTCAAACTTGCAAGACATGCTCAGATCTCCGGCTCTCACCTGCTGGGGGGGGCATGGATGGATGGGATGGATGGATGTTGATTCTTAGCCCTTGCCTCGGTAGGCTCACAGCCGCCCACCAGAGGGGGTGAACTGGTTGCCCATTTTCCCAGCACCCTAAGGTCCAACATGGCACATCACTGATCTCAGGAAATGCTGATATGGTTTTTGCTCTGGGGGGGCCGCAGCTTGCCAGGCCACAGCCACTCACCAGAGCGGCATGCTGGTGGCTAAGAGCAACATTTTCAATATTGACTTTTTTCATTGTACTAAGACTAAAAAAAATAGCAGAAATAAATGCCTATATGAATTGCAATGAAAATATCAATAAAACTCTATAACAAAAATAATCTTCAATCATCACATCTAAGTCTTCACACATGGCAACAGCATGTTCCATACACATGTATCCATTACACTGACAGCATAAGTGTTTTGCTTTGCTGGTCTTTTTGTAGGACAGAGTTGACATCTTGCTGGCCTTGCCATTTTGTCAGTAGGTTCATATTATGTTATACAATGTGTGGTTAACAGGAACATAAAATATTGATAAAATGAAGTATTCTTAATATATATTGCATGTGTAAACATCAACATTTTCTTGTCAGCTGTGTTCTTCCTTGCAAAACCTAAAAATAATATCAGAAATATATTCCTATATGAACTACAAATACCAGTAGAAAATACTAGTAGAACTCTTCAACAAAAGTAATTGTGCTTCAGTTGCCACACCCAGGGCCATGGCATGCTCTATGCATATGTCTTGCTTACACTGACAACATGTCTTGCTTAGTTTTCCTTTCCTATGTAGCAGGTCATTCTTGTCACTTGTCTTACTGGTTTGTCAGGAGCTACCTACTATATTGTACAACATGCACTTAGCAGGGAAATAAGATATCAATAAAATAAAATATCAAATATGTAATGAGTGCTCAGAATAGACATGAACATTTTCACATCAGCTGTTTACTTGCATATAAAATTTAAAAGATAACATCAGAAATAAAAGCCTATATGATAGAACTACAGTGTAAATACAAACAAAAGTCTACCACAGAGATAATTTTGCTTCAACTGTCATACCAAAGGAAGTCTTCACACATGACAACTGTATGTTCCATACACAGGTATCATCTATGGTGACAGCACATATGTTTTGTTTTCCTGTACTTTGTTGTAGGACACAGTTAACATCTTTTTTGTTTTCCTGTTGTCATAGTAGGTCTTTGTGATACTGCGCCTGCCTATTCACCTGTCAGCTCAGCTCACCATTGTGTTTCACAGTTTTTTGCTTAGTTCCCTGGGCAGGAACAGTTTGTTTTCCCTTTGCTGCAAATGATTTCTTATGAGTTCCAGTCCCAGGGCTCTAAGAAAATTTCTCTGTGATATTTTGCACTTCTTGTTTTCTTTGTAAACTGTCTTAACTGTGCTACACATGTTTAGGATAGAGTAAAGCACAACCATTGGCCAGTGCTTTGTATTTCAGGTAAAGTCATAGTTGCTGCAAAACTCACAAACAGCATCTACTCCACCTTTGGTTTTGGTAGAAAGTTACCATCTCAGGTTTCTGTTTTGTGGAGGTTTCCTTATCAGTGTTCCCATCGTGGTGCAATGTTGACATCAGTGGTAGCGGTTTGTTTTTCTTTGCGTTATGTGTGCCCAATGTTATATCTTTGTAGTATAGGATTCTCTATTTTGAAGTTGCAACATTTCATTTGCAACTTCTGCTTTGTTGCTGTGTACAGTTCCCCTGCTGGTCAACTTTTGCTGTGTTAGCAAATGTAACATCAGTTGGAAGCTAGTAAAGCAATTGTTGAATGTCACATTCTGATTAGTTTGAGAGGTGGGAGCAACAAGTCTGTTTACAACATCATTTGGTTTAATCATTGTGCCTATAAGGACCTGATGGCTGAGTTCCAGGATAAATGTCTAAACTGAAAGCCTAATAAGTCTTAGTAGTACAAGGACATACATTTTTATGCCATATTGGGAAGGTTTTTGGGGTGTATACTGCCTAAAGCTACAGTGGCCATGGAATACTGCAAGATGTTTGTAAACTGCTTGTCAGGTACCCACAAATCTCTGAAACCATGAGTGAATAACATACAGATTATCAGTTCTTTTTCTTACTCAGTGGGTGGTTTTATCAATAAACCTTAGGCAGTTTTAAAGGAAACCAGTCTCCTCGGGTGTCATTGTTATACAAACCTCAAGCCCACACCCATGGTTTTTCTAAAAGTCTTTTACATTCCTGCAATTACCATGCAAAAGCCCTGCTAAGTACAGCAGACCTATGAATGTTTTCAGTTCAACTAGCGAGGTGTTATAATAAATACATTTTTGAATATTGCTTTTGGTATATACAGAATGTTTAATTTGTATTTCAGCATTTGTGTATTTCACATCATACAGTATTTTGTCTGATACAAACAATTTCTATATTGAATGGGAGTGGTGGCATTTCATCCAATAGGTTTCATGTCTGCCAAGATCTTTACTGTATTTTTGGACCTAGTTCTCACATTAGATTGTTTCACTTGGTTGCATGACAATTTTATACCATTTCTACTAGTCAAAAATGTACTGAGCTTGATGTTTTCTTTGTTATCTGAATCAAGGAAATCTACATTCCCCGTGTCAGCATTGGTTAATTCTTATTTCATTTCACTATCATAGGAACTTTGGCTCACATGGCTAATGACAAAGTCATTATCATCTTCATCACCCATGAATGAATGATTTGATGATTCACTTTGACATCCTTCCAAACTTGCAAATGTGGTTTTTCATGTGCTATTTTAGTGAATTAGGCCACTTCTACCAGAAAATTTTTTTTTTCTTTCTTTCCTTTTTTTTTTGTCTTTTTGATACTGTTGAATGAATAAATTAGTAGGGCACTAACTTAGTCATTATGCTTAAAGCATTTTGTTTGCTTTTTCTTAGCCTATATCATATACAGAAATACAGTATTGTGCTAAAGCACTTTCCATTTTGTCATGGATCAAAGTCCTTTGCAGTTGGTACATTTTCTTATAACTAGGTTTCTAACATTAACAGTAGAAAGAAGCTATTAGAACTCAAAACATCTGACAGTATGTAAAGAAATGACAAATTACTCGGTTATAAATGCTTTTTGGCTATAAATGGAATTTTGGATCATTTAGTTTAGGTGCTATTGACTATATATTTAAGCTGCTCCCAGGTTGCTCACAGATTACCCCAGTATAATGATTTCTTTTTAATTTAGTTAATTCTCAAAATATGTATGGTGAATAGCCTATATGTATGTGCTTTCCTAGGCCCTGGGTGTAGAAAGGTGTGACTCTTGAAGAGTTTAGAAATGGAAAGATACACAGAAAGATAGCCTAGTAAGAGGAACAGTTGATAAATACCATGGTCATTTGAAGCCATACTGATTAGCAGTGGTGAGGTAATTAAAGATCCAGAAAGGGCCTCTATAGGGTCCTTGTGTATGTAAATGATGTTTGACAAATCACAAGTGTGTTAATTTGATTATAGCAGGTTTTCAGAAAACTAGAATTGTTTAGTGGACCAGAGATTTGAATGTCAGAGGAACTACAGTAATGTGTAGGGTCCTTTGTTTATTAATATACAACAAAATATTTATTTTTTATTTTAAAGAGAATAAAACAAAACAAAATGGAATAAAGCTAATCAGAACAGAACAATGAAACGGATATAGGACTTCAAAACAAGATAGTAAGAAATCAACAATGGCTAGCATAATGTCTTTTGTTTTCTTCAAAATAGCTGTCTGTACCATCAGACATAATAAAATCAAACAAAACAACAGAATAAAACCAATCAAAACAGATCATTGAATAAAACAAAACACTAAAACAGAACAGAATAAAAAGTGAGAACAGTGTTGAGTTTCAAAAACAAGACAGAGGAAATCCCCAATATTTTCTGTATTACATATTGTTATCCTTTTTATAAAGGCTCAGACTACCAGCCTTAGGCCTGCAAACCCAATCAAACAATACATGTATTAAGTTGTTTTTGTACCTCAGTTGGTATCAATTCAACCTGTCCTCCAAATCAGCTGGTTGCTTACTGAGGTGGGGGGAAAGAGGGGATGGAGTTCTTGTTTCCTAGCCCTCCTGCCAGTTGGCTCATAGGAAGGGCAAATTAGTTGTTACTCTTCCCAGGCCCAGCATAGCTTCAGCCAACTCACAGGAAGGGTAAATTGGCTTGAATCTCCTCCCAGAACCCATGTGGTTTGCACCTGCTCATAGGAAGGGTAAATTGTCTTCTTGTTACTCCTCCCAGGCCCAGCATGGCTTCCATAGACTCAGAATATTGTTTAGAGCTATTTCTCTAAAATCTATTTTGGGAATACTTGGAGAGAGATGGAACTGATTGAGAATTTTATTTATAAAATCCAGTGTATCCAAAATGTGTTAAAATTATATGATAAGGATTTTTTTTAACCCATGGTTCTTAGATATTGCATTGTAAAATTAGGATATTGGAAAATCTGAATATTGAACACATTCCTTTTGGTGCTATAGGTAGTTGAAGAACCTGAGGAATTGGTAAAGGGTTTCTTTATGAAATCTCTAGTTGTTGGATGAGAGTGAAAGTACTGAAAGGCCTGTAGTTAGCAATGAGAAAACTGCCTGTCTGAAACCCTGTAACTGATTCTCAAAACACTTTTCAAAAGCTAGTCTTAGCAGAGGATATGGGGTGACCTCAGCCATGTAGCATTTACACTTTAAGAGACTGTATGGAAATATCTAGTAAACCTTTTTGGATGAATTAGACATTTGAGATATTGCAGACAAAAGATGCAGTAAATGTGAGATATGTGAGGTTGTTGCTGATTGCACGAAATACTCCTTTTTCTTTAGAAATATGTTATAAAATAACAAAAATATAATGTAAATTTATAAACTGCTAACATTGTTTATTATCACTATCAATCATTATGTACTACAAATAATTGTCTGTGCTATGATTTTCTGTAATTGGCAATTTGTTTACATCAGTATGCCCACAAACAGATGAATCATGATTGCTACATCAGAAGGTAGTAGGAATATATCAGCACCGTCATAATTTTATGGGACCCCAACATGTGTATGTGGTTTGTCATGGACTGAGGTGTCATTGTTTAGCACATGACTATTTAAATGCCACTTTTAAGTCTCAGTGAAGTTTTAGTAATGATTTTTTAGTTTCAGAAATTTGATTTGTTAAATGCCTGCCTGGCAAGTGCAATGTCGTGAGTTCAATCCCAGGTACAATAAAAAAAAAAAAAAAAAGAAACTTGATTTGACTGATCTTTCCTTGTTGTTGTTTTTATTATTATTATTATTATTATTATTATTATTATTTCTGGTACCAGGGATTGAACTCATGACCTTGTACTTGCCAGGCAGGCACTTATGCTGCTGAGCTAAATCCCTGTCCCCGTTCCTTGTTTTATGAATGCAATGTTTTGAGTTGGCATAATTGCACTTTGGACACCCATATACCCACCAGAAATTCTGTAATTGTTATAATTTAGATATATTTGCATTATTATCATTTTATCAAGTTGTCAGTGTATCTTAATTCTTGGTTCTTAAGCATATTTTTAGAAGCTCTTTTCTACATGGAATTTTATTTCAAGGTATGTGGCTATATTTTAAACCTTTGATGCACTTTTACATATGAAACTGAGAACATGAAATAGATACTACTGTGACGCATTCATAGTATTTATGTTTGATAGAGGTTGACAGATGAGACAGTAAAGGGTTAGGCAGCAGCAGTTCTGAGACTAGTTAAGGTTCCTGACTCCTGTTCTCCAGGGACTTTCTGTTTGTTGTTAAGATTTTTAGGAGCTGGGTTTAAGTAGGTGGTAGAGTATGTGTTTAGCATGTACTCCTTAGGTTCTATCCCAGGAACGGGGAGGGGTTATGTGTGCCACTTTTTAGTCTCTCCTTGTATTTGACTTTAGAGTCTCCATGTTGTGCATGACACTGATGTTTTTAAATCTTAAGCTTAATCCTTTGAACTTGTCAGTTGTTTTTAGTCAGTTTATGTTCCATTTACAGTGTCATCAGGTTTCTTATCCAATAGTGAGTCAAAGGAGCATGTTTTCCCCCCTCTTTATTCATTGACTTTGCCCTTAGCCAACACTAACACCCGTTTCATGAAGGCTTTTGTCTTTATCCAAGTGTTCCACTCTGCTCTAGCCGAGCAATACAAGGTCAAAGGGCCTCTCCTTTTTGCTTCACACAAAATTAATAACTTGCTCCAACAGTAGTTTGTTCTAGGACATTTCCAGACCAGGTGGTGGAAAGTTCTTTGAATAATATGGTAGCCAAAGCAACGTTTTGGCTTTCTAAAGTTGACTTTGTTTTGGTGATTGCGTAATGAAAATCTTCTGAAGATTATACAAGGACATTAAAACAAGAAAGATCTGTTGGCTGAAAACATTTTTCATCTTTTAAAAACCACCAAACTCAGCATGGTAGAATTTTGGTTTCTTTCAAGTATTGGCCTCTCTGGCTAATACTTCCCTAATTATTTGGCAGTTAAGTCAGCCCTATTAATATTTTTAATTTTGTTTACACAGGAACCTTGAGTTCCTGTTTCTTGACATTATAGAAACTTCTGTGAAGAAACAACACTGGAGATCATTTTGCCCCATGTGCTTATTTACAAATAAGAAAACCCAGAGAAATTTTTTTGTTGAAGTTAATGAAGAACTAAGAAATAAATCCTGGCTTTCTTAACTCTGAGTCAGTGACTTCTACAGCATACCATAATGTAACTTGAGTGACTTAGTTTTTCATTTGCTTTTATTTTGATATATCATCAGATTTTAAATGATAAAGCTTCACTTTTTAATATTTGTGACAGTGTTCTATTTTTAGTTGAGTAATTTTCATGTGTATGATACATTTGTATGATTCAAAATCCCATCATATAAAAGCATACTTGAATCATCTTCCTCTTCACCTTTGTTTCTCATCTTCCAGCCCTGTCCTCCGCCTCCATAATTAACTCTGATTCTTCATTTATATACGTTTGGAATTTTAAATGCACATTTATACATATTTATGCAATTATGAATATAGATACTTAGTTCATCCTGTTTTCATACAGAGGAAATTCTTCATATTGTTGAAAAATAATGTAACCTCTCTTATATGCTAGTATTTAGAGGGCCATTTATTTTAAATAAGAACTTGGGATATAATTCAAGTATCTAAAAATTCACCTTTTCAAAGTATACAACTCAGTAGTTTTGAGTATATATTCACAGAGTTGTGAAAAAAAAAAAGCCCATAGAATCAGCCCCAATTCCAGAACATTTTATTTTCCCCAAAAGAAATTCATAACTATTACCAGTCATCCCCCAGTTCCCCAGTTGTCACTGTGGGAGACACCCCTTCTCCCCAGCCACGTTCCTGGCAGCAGTCTGCTTTCTGTCCTTGTGGATTGTCCTATTCTGGATATCTTATAGAATTGAAATAATATACCATAAGACCTTTTTTATTTTTGTCTTTTTGAAATGGGGTCTCTCTATGCAGTTCAGCCTGACCTTGAGCTCACGTTGTAGTTCATGCTGGTCTCGAACTCAGGTTTGAGCCACCACGCCTGGCTTACCATACGACTTTTTTGTGTCTGGCTTTTTTGTTTTGTTTTTTCTTGTTACAATGTATCCAAGATACATCTTATGTTGTCTTGTGTAGCAAGACTTCATTACTGTTTAGTGCTGAAAAATATTCCATTGTATATGTAGTTTTGTTTATTCGTTTATCAGTTGATAGACATTTGGTTTGTTTCTTTGTTTTGGTCTCATGAATGACATTGCTGGGACACTGATCAAAACCTACAGTGAATGTTTACATTAAAATTTTTATTACAGTAAAATGCACATTGTTTTCAATCCCCTTCAACAGATTCCCTCCTCCCTTCAAATGCGCTTATTCCATTGTTTTTGCCACTTTCTGAAGCAGTTTGGGAAATCCTCTTTTATTAAAGTGTCTTTAGTTGCACTGTTAAACTGCCTCTGTGTCCTGAATTGATTCAAAATGTTTACCTCTCCTGGTCATTTTGATGTTGTGGAAGAACTAGAAGTTGCAAACTACATGATGCAGTGAATAATGTTTTGTGAATCTGCCTTTCTGTTGGATGGCATTCAGCAGCAAAGGCATGAAAGAGGACTTTCAGAATTTTCCAGAAATGTTCGAAAAGTGGCAAGAACCGTGAGATAAGTGTGTTTAAAGTGAGAGAAAGTTTTTATTATTTTGAGATAGTCTTGCTGTGTAGTTCAGGCTGGCCTTGAACTCACTCTGTAATCTGGGCTAGCCTACAGCTCTGAGGGATCCTCAGGCCCCAGAACTCAAATGCTGGGATGGGAGTGCACTACATGCCTGTCTCTCTCTGTCTCTCTGTCTGTCTCTGTCTCTCTCTCTCTCTCCCTCTCCTTCCTCTCCTCCCCTCCCCTCTCCCTCTCCCATCCTCCCTGCCTCTCTTCCTGTCTTTCTTTCTTGCTCTCACTCTCTCGCTCTCTATTGTTATTTTGGGTTTTGAGATGGGGTCTTGCTGTACAGCTCAGGCTAGCCATTAACTCACTATGTAGCCCAGGGTGGTCTCAAACTCCCAGTGATTCTCTTGTCTCAGCCTCTCCAGTGTTGGGTGTATAGGTGTGTACCACTACACCTGGTGAGAGGGACTATTTTGAGGGGGATTAATGGTAAAGTGTTTTTACTGTAATAAAAACTTAGTCACTCACTTTATATTTTAATTACACTGTGTATGAAATTTCATGTATAAAATTTTGTGTGGACATGTGTTTAGTTCTTTTAGGTATGTATCTGGGAGAGACATTACTAAATCCTATATTACTCTGTTTAACTTTTTGAGCAACTGCCAAACTGTTACACAGTGGCGTTACCAATTTACAGTTCCACCAGCTATATTTGTGGGTTGCAGTTTCTCCATATCCTTTCTTATTCTTCTTTAAAAACTGCATAATATCCCATTGTGAGTCATGTCAAAATGTGTGTAGTCATTCCCCTGTTGATGGATATTAGTGTTAACTTTTTTTTTGTTTTTTTTTTGTGCTCATTTTTGTAATAGAGCCTTTATTAGTTAGTGCCTGTTCCTAGGACCTTTTTTACATTAGCAAGAGTAGCCCTTTGTGACCTGAATTTATAGTATAGCTTTTCTCAGGTTGCCTTTGGACTTGACTGTTTTTATTTTTTTGTTTTTGCTTAGAGTATATTTTTGTTTTTTTCTTTCTATTTTTGTTTTTGTTATGAATTTTGACATTTTTTTTTTTTGTTACCAGGGATTGAACTCATGACCTCGTGCTTGCTAGACAGGCACTTACGCTGCTGAGCTAAACCCCCAGAATAATTTTTAATAATTTTAATTTGCCAATCTTTTATAGCTTTCAAGGTCTTCAAGTCCTTTAAGCTCTTTGTTGCCTATCTGACTTCATCTTTTAGGGTTCTCCTTCTTGAATATTCTGTTCTGGCCCTATTGACTTCTCTGCTGTTTTGTAATAGTCAAAGCATGTTCTTATTAGGGCCTTTGAATGTTCTGGTCTCTCGACTTGCAAGACTCAAATCTTTCCACTTACTGCTTTCAAATCTTTGCTCATATATCAACTTTTTGCAAAAGCTGCCGGAGTCCAGCTGCGGCAGGGCTAGGGTTTCCCAAAGGTGGACAGGGAGTCGGCGAGTGAGAGACAGAAGACACTGCACACCAGTCTGTGAGTGAATCTGAATCCGCTTTATTTTTTAGAAGCTGGAATATGTATTTGCTAACCTTTGGCAGCCACCCCCAGCCCCAAGTAGGAAGCGCCCCAGGCCCAGGGCCAGGCAGAGACAATCCCAAGCAATAGGTATTAATTAACCTCAACCCCAAGCAGGGAGCACCCCAGGCTCAGGGCAATAGGTATCAATTAACATCTCAATCTTGTTACTTAGTTAGCTTGGGAAATGTAAGCCGATGCACTTGAATGCCTGCAGGAGGGAG